>PVKC010036897.1:0-13121 GCA_004027635.1 Crocidura indochinensis
GATGTGTTCAGTTTTCTGTGTCCTGTTCTCCATGTTTTTGCTAGTTACCTAAGCCATAGTCTAGGAAGTCATGATTCCCAACATTATGCTCAGTCTCTGTTGTCAGAATTGGGCTTCTGTGGTAGGAAATCTTGATTTTTGTAAGAGAGCTGGACTATTGCTTAGGGTAGGGTTTTCCTTAATAGTTTCCAGGTAAGTTTTTTTGAACCGATCCAATTCTTCCATATAGTTATAAGTATTTACCCCGTGTAACGGGGATGAGGCCCGATTAACAAAATTACTTTGAGTAAAGCTCTGAGACCTTGCGTGTGTTTCATCATCTGAATCTGCACTGCCGTGTGATTCAGTTTTGTGAATAGAATGAGACCTCACTTCTGGAGTTAGCACCGGAGATTGGTCATTATCTGAGTCACCACTGTCTTGCAATCCACTAGATTTCCTAACTCTTTTTCTTCCCACAAAAATTCCTATATTACTATTGGTGGGGCTGGATTTAGACTCACAATTTCAACACTTTCTATTTCTAAATACCAGAAAATACCTATGCTCACCATAACAACTTGAGCCAACACAAAACCTCCACAAAATATGATAGCTGGGGACAATTCAGTATTCATTTGATATATAGACCACAACCATCCTACCGCAGTGATTGTCTTTAGATCAAAACCAATCAGTTTTAAACATAATGGAATAATATACGTGTATAATAGAGAAACAATGTGTAAGCAAAAGGGTGGCAGAACCTATAAGACTAACCACAGAAACCATTTTATGGTCAACTGTGGAAATTTCCAATGAAGCATTTCACTTACAGTTAGTGAGGGTACAGTTCCAGCCTGTCCGGGTGCCATTATGAAGTAATCCGTCCCCAGGAGGGGTTCACTGATGGAGGAAGGTAAGACGAGTTCTCTCCCCTTCAGCTCGGAGAACGCGTCTACCATCCAGTAATCAGCGGTTCTGAGGTGAATCGGTGGGTAAACAGCTCACGGAGAGTCAGACTTGTGGAAATATCAGCTTTATTCGGTGGAAAGAACTGAGGTCCAATGACTCAGCATCAGTTTCAACCAAAAGCCCTAAGCCTTCCACAGACCCCTGTCTTATACACTAGAATCTGCCCCTAGGGTAGGGGCAGAATGCCAGGTCACACCCTAGTGTAGGGTCATTAACATACTAATCCCAAGAAATGTTTACATATACAACAATTCTGCTAGGTTACACCCTAAGGTAGGGTCCAATCACTGATCAGGGTAGGGTCAGAGATGTTTATACATAACAATTCCAGATCATGATAAGATTAGAAATGTTTACATACACAACAGAGAGTTTGTTTTAAATTGTGAATGGATGCTGGATCTTGTTGAATGTTTTCTCTGTATTGAGTAGAATGATTATATGATTCTTCTTTTCTTTTAATAATGTAATGTTTCATTTTAACTGATTTGCATATGTTGAACCATTTTTGCCTTCTTGATATGAAACCTGCTTGCGCATACCTTTTTAGGATATGTTGTTGGATTTGGTTCCAAAAATTTTGTTAAGGATTTTTCATTGATTTTTATCAGAGATATTAGTTAAAAATTTCCTTTCTGGAAGTGTGTCTCTGTACACTTTGTGTATTAGTGCAATGTTAGCTTCACAGAAAGAATTCCCATATCTTCATTTTTTGGAAGAGCTTAAGAATACCACAAATTTTCTCTGAATGTTTGAAATAACTAATCAGTAAATATATCTGGAACAGAATGTTTGTTCTTGGAGAGTTTCTTAATAGCTATATAAGTCTAAGAATCTATCCATTTTTTCTAGATTCTCTGGAGTAAGAACATAAAATTGTTCATATAACCTCTTCTTATATTTTGATTTCTGAAGGAGCAGTTTTATTTCTCCTCTTTCATCTCTAATCCTTTTAGTTTGAACTATTAGACTATTTTTAAAATCCCAGAGCGTGTGTGAGACCTGGCACAATATAGGATTGGATAAAAGATTGTTTTTCTTACTATTTGCAAGACACAACAGAGCTGGTAAAGAAAAGGAGATCAACATGAGCAAGAGTCTCAGCTAGCCTCATGATTATCCTCATGTGAAAATGAAAGTCAAGTTGCCCTTTGATATGGGAGATTTGTCTTCTTCAAATTTTATTCCAATTTGTCTGATAGATAATGTAGCATGAATTTTTAGTGTTTTTGTTTACAATGTTTAGTCGAGATAAAATAAGCAGCGTTTCTACCTGATCCCTTATAGCTTCAAACCATTTCTCAGACCCAATAAGACCACAGTGTGGGATGAAAATGTGCCCTGGATCTCATCCCCTCCTCTTAAAAGACTTAATGGGATAGCTATATTTTCTTTGTATGTTTAATTCTTTAATAGTTATACATTTTAGTGTGTTTATTTCTCTATGTAAAGGTAGCCACCTCCATCCTTTTTTAATTTTTATTTTTGTTTATTATGTTATGTTTGTTTGTTATGGTTCTGCTTAGTACAAAATTCTAGTAGAAAAGTCTTGCATGGGATAAAAGTTCAGGTCAAAACTAGGGCACACAGATTGTATAGCCTGTCGTTTTACCCCCAAATGAACCAACAATATAATATGGCTTTGTTACTTTTTGCATAGGCACACTAAAAAAGGGAAAATATATAGAAACAAGATCTTATATATTATGGATAAAACCCATAAATTTTATAATACATGGGCACCTTTCACCCTGACCATATGCCACGGGGATTCCACTCAAACCTCATATGATCCAACAATGACTGTCTAACTCCCAACTCCAGATCCCAACCTTAAAAATGGCATAGTTCCCTGCAGCAATACCAGGAAGTAAACTCCCCCTGTGGATGACCTTAATACTGCTCTGGTACCAACTTGCCTAGAGTAGGTTCATAAGATATCCTGTCATGGCAGAAGAGTGAAGAACAATGGTAGCGTGTTTGACTTGCATGTGCCCAACCATGGATGGACCCTCTTTTGATTTCCAGCATCCAATATGGTCTGCTGAGCCTGCCAGGAGTGATTTATGAGCTCAGAGCCAGGAGTAACCCTGAGAGCTGCTGGGTATGACCCCCTCAAAATGACAAAACAAACAAACACATAGGTTTTTTTGTCGACAAGGAAACAGCAACAACTTCATGTAAGAGAAACCCTACCGCTTCACCTAATTGTGAGATGAAAGCAGAAATCACTTTTCATCTGTGCAAAAACCAAGATTACTAATTACAGAGGACTGACAACAACAACCGTAACTGAGCAGAGCTTCTGGAACCTTAAAGAAAAACTCTATCCTAGACTTCATCCTAGGATATCTGCAAAAACCAAGATCTCCATTTGCAGTGAACTGATTTTGAACACCACAACTGAGCAGGATGTTTCCTGCACCATAAATAAAGACTTTAAAACATGAAGCTCACCACATAGTGAGGAATGCAGTTAGAGAAATCACTACATTGAGAACTGTCATAACGAAGTGAATGAATGAGGGAAGTAGAAAGCCTGTCTAGAGTATATAGGCAGGGGTGGGGTAGAGAGGAAGGAGATTTGGGACATTGGTGATGGGAATGTTGTACTGGTGAAGGGCGGTGTTCTTTACATGACTGAAACCCAACTACAATCATATTTGTAATTAAGGTGTTTAAATAAAGATACTAATAAAAAAACCTTAGGGCTCAAAATTGAATATGTCAGAAACCTGTAGTTGGTCTCATGACAGTATGTCCCAATGGTAGAAATGCCCTGTATCTCTTAGGCCAAGAGATTTTTTTTCTAATTTCCCCAATACTTATTGTGCCTACGCAAAAAAAGAAACATCAACAGTCACAACAAAGAAAATACCTTGCCACACCTGCCCCCCTTCTTCTTCTTCTTTTCTTTTTCTTTCTTTTAAATTTGTATTTATAGCTTCTAGATAGGGGCTCTCCCAATTGCTTTCTCTCCTTTTTTGTTGTTTTTTCCTTTTTCTTTTTGTTTCCTGTTCCGCCCACCCTATTCACAATACAGACCAGGCAAAGGGCATGAGTTGAGGTGTATATGGGGTGCATTTACTGTACCTCCTCTTTCTATACAGTCAGTGTAAAGAATGTAGCCTGTGGTAAGCATTGGGAGGCCTTATCTTTACTTTTTTATTTTATTGTTTTTATATACCATATTTGCCAGTGTATAAGACGACTGGTCATATAAGACGACTCCCTAATTTTACAGTTAAAACATAGGTTTAGGCCTATATTTGCTGTATAAGACAGAACTTTCCTGTGCTGCAACTGTATGTACCACAGTGAGCCAATCACAACAAGCAAAGGTTCAAAGGGTATACTATAATAGACATCCTCTCTGACTCTGGCCCATTTGAGCAGGCTTTTGACAGGTAGATTCGGGTATAGAACATTGTCTAATTTGCATGCATCAAAAGCCTGCTTGGATTGGTGTAGTTAGAGAAGTGGTCCGAGCAGCCTTGCAGTGATTGATGCAGGATCGAGTTGGAAAATTCATTTCATGGCAATATACAGATGATTTTTTTTTAGTGGCATATCGAGACTTTTTCAGGATATACTCGGTATATAAGATGACTCCTGATTTTCGGTCGACTTTTTTTTCGTTTCAAAAATTGTCTTATACACCAGCAAATACAGTATATATATAAGAACCTTCACCAGTAGAGCATCCCCATCACCAATATCCCAAGTGTCCTTTCTCCCTATCCCATCCTGTTTTTGTTTTTAAAGATTCATAGAACACAAATCATATTCTATGTCTTCCTAAAACTTGAGGGAAAAAAGTGAATGGTACCAAGGGCAAAGCAGTCTCATGACACTGAATAGAAATAAACAAATGACCCAAACCCAACCAACCCAAAGTCAATGAAAATAGAATCAAGAGATCCAAACTACAACAAGCTGTACACATAAGCAGTCCAGGGGCTAAAAGTAGAGGTATCAAATGCATATGCTGAGAACAGTGGTGGAGGGAGGGCAACACTGGAGGTGAAAATTGCTCTAATTCACTGTTGCTAAGAACATTAACAATAACAGGGAAACACTTGTAATTAAAAAATAAGTAAAATGAAAAATAAATCAATGTTTAATTGAAGGTTTGTCCAATATATTAATCCATTTTTCATTTGGTTCTGACCTATGACGTCTCACTTGCATTGAATCAAAGATTAAACATTTGGAAGCACTTAAAATGTTAGCAAAGAGTGTTCTAAAGCAACTGCTTTATGCTGAGGGTGGTGAGATGGTGCTGGTGATGGTGATACCAAATTACAAGACTAGATATAGCAGTTGCATTTCTGTGGACTCTTCTTAACGATGCTTACAAACATAACTTGGAGCACTGTAGTAAGATGCAAAGGCTCAATGCATTTGTTAATCAACCTGTGACTAAGGGAAGTAATATTAGATCTTTATTGACTTGGAGTGGGATGAAGTAAGAAATTCAAATAGTTTTAAACTATTTAAACTATTTATTAAACTATTTAAATTCACTCTGTATGTCTTAACTGTGCATGTTGCAAATTTACTTTTTATGATTTTACTTTTTGACAATAACTTTATTTTATGATACCTGATAATGGAAGAAACAGGGAATTCATAAATAGTAAGTTGTTATAGATCTTCATAACAAAAGGCAAAGCGGCATGAGACTAAGGGACCAACCAGTAGTACAGGGTAGGTGTGGGCACCTAGAAAGGGAACAAGGTTGAAAGAAGGCTATGGTTGGAAAAATGTTGCAAAACATTTATGTAGACCAAAGGTGGTAAATATAGGTATTCGTTCTTCATTCACTTTGGGTCTTGCTTGACTTATATTAATCTTGACACACAGTCAATGTGTTTTTCCCATAAAACTTGGAGGGCTTCAATGTTCTTAATGTGGCATTATTACTACTTTTGGATGTGAGCTGGTATTCAAGTTGAAGGCAACTCCTTGCTCTAACCTAATAACTTAGTGGGAAAATAAGCACACACAGTTGCACCCAAGGATCTGAGATTATCATACAAATATTGTTACCTCCTCATCTACCCAAGGTTCTAATTGGTTGTAGAATCATGATTGAAACTTGTGACTCTTCACCTCAAAAAGAAGACCCTTATATTCTATTTAGGTTTTCAGGTTTTCATCCAAAAGGTTTATCTGAAAATGTGTAACTAAAATAAAGCACCTACTTTTCAGTCTTTGTGGAATTATTAGAAATATTTTAATCACAAAATGCTCCAATAAAGTAAGTTCTATGTCTTCAGCTATTTTTTTTTTTTTTGGTTTTTTGGGTCACACCCGGCAGCGCTCAGGGGTTACTCCTGGCTCATGCTCAGAAATTGCTCCTGGCAGGCACGGGGGACCATATGGGGCACCGGGATTCGAACCGATGACCTTTTGCATGAAAGGCAAACGCCTTACCTCCATGCTATCTCCCGGGCCCCGTCTTCAGCTATTTTTAAGTAGATTTTCAAGATCCTAACTAACATTCAGTTTAATTATTTTTTGTCCAGTTTCATGAAACATATTTAGCAACTCTGAGAATTTCAGTATATTTTTTCATTATAAGATTATTTGTCGATTTGTGAAAATTATGAAATTTGAAAAACAAAGATACCTAATTAAATACTTAGCATTTTAAAGTCAAAGAGAACTTCAATGCAAGAACAGATGCTATAGTGTTTTTTTCTGGTTTGAAATATATCTTATCCATTCAAATATCTTCTTATAACAGGGCATGCAGAAAGTTGACAATTGAATATAATTCTAGAATATAAAATTTCTAAAGTTCACATTTGCCCATTTCTGACAACAATGAATGTTAAGCAGATTTCAAAGGCTTTTAAAAATTGTGTATCAAAATGATGTCCTGATTGAAATTTAAAAGCCATAGTGAGCCTCTCTTGTCTCCCACCTTCCCCTTGTAGCTCTATAAATCTGACTTTAGCCTGTCCTATTGTTCAGAAAAAAACCCAGCCATATTGTAATGATTGCTATTAAATTAAAGCAGAAAGAGAGAGACACAAATGCGAAGCCCGTCTTACCAGCAGGGACACAGCTTCTTTTATTTTGCATTTGGGGAGGGTCAGAAAGTCATGACAGGCATCTGACCCCTGATAACCTCTTTGGTTCTTCTGTGTGCAGGTTTTTTTTGGGGGGGGGAGGAGAACTTAATTAAATACAATTGAATTTCCCTGCTAACATTACTACTGAAAGGATTTCTTTTAGCCAGTTTGGTGTTTGCTGGTGAGGAACAAACAAAGATGCTTCTTTTATCCCTTAAAGAAAAGTTAGCATATGTTAGTTAAGGATTTGTGATTCCTATTCAGTAGACTGGCAGGTCTTTAAAAATTCAATGAGTCTTCTGAAACAATAACCACAATAAAAGATAAAACATGACTGACTAAAATCCCCAACTCTTTTCGTCTCATATAATAACGGTAGAGGTTATTATTTTAAGAATGTGTATGGTTTCTTTATATGCAAAAAAATGATAATTATAATTCTGTAATGATGTTGCTTGAATTTGTCCACATAAAAATATTTGTCGTTTTCCTCAATTTTCTTGCTACCAAAGGAAGAGAAGAATTGCCAGCAGATAGTTATTTAGTTTCTTTTGTTAAAAACTGTTACAACAGGTGTTGATGGAGAATATGCAATTTTTGGTTATGGTCAATTTGTTTTGCACATACATTGTTGAGAGAGAAGCTCATATACTGTGACACTTTCATAAAAAGATACAATTACACAAACTCGTGGGAGAAAGATTCATTTTCTCCTTATTATTTTTGGGTTGTCACAATTAATGGCAACCACTAGACATTGAGGAATCTATTATTATATTTGTTACTTAAAGAATTAGTTACTTTACTCAAGTTTGAGTCTTCTTAGTGCTTATTTGAGAGGAATCAGGTTCACATGGTTCACATCTTAGATTCAAAGACTCTTTAAAGTCCACATAATTTTGTTTTCCTTAAAGAGAGGATTAGCCTTAGAAATAAATGCTCTTGAATTAGGGAATTGACTATTGTGTGGTAAGCCTACATGCTCACCTCCACACCCTTTTTTATTTCTAAGATTTCCCAGATCTTACTAATTATGGAGAAAGAAAAAAACTCACACTTGACACTGCTGTCTTGGATTGTCCATTCTCACATTCATGACTGGAACCCTAAATGTGCTATGCAGGGCACTCACAGCTGCACTTTTCTTCACTGTTGTCAAGGAAAACATGGTGCATGGGTTGAGTATTCTAATTGACATCATCTACATGAATGCCATCACATAAGTATATGTGTTGCAGAAAAGAAAACAGAATGCCATCACATAAGGTTGAAAGTCTACGTAAGAGCTACAGACCAAGATGAGTAAATGTTACAGTGGCTGGCCAAGCTAAGCACTCTCTTGGGGATGTATCTGTCCAGAGGGGCACCATTTTGGAAGGTATTATTATAGAAGATGCCATAGTGCTAGCTGTGGTCTTTGTCAACATATCCTGCTTATTTTTTCCTTTAAAGATGTAGACTTGAAAACAAAGAATAGGAGCCAGACTAGTGGTATAGGAGGTAGTGCATTTACCTTTATTTGAGCAAGCAAGGTTCAAACCCCAGCATCACATATGGTTTCATGATCCCCACCAGGAGTAATCCTTAAGAGAAGAGCCAGAAGTAACCACTGAACCTGTCAGAGTTTGCCCCCCCCACCACCAAAAGTAAATAAGCAAAACCAAATTAAAAGATTCAACAAGTAAATAAATGTGTTACAGTATTCTGTTTCTTTAGCAACATTCCAACTGAGTGGAGTAAAACATAATCAGGACTAGAATCCTTGTGAAAAAGGCAATGTCAATATTTTATCAACTCACTCCCTGCTTCAATGCCATGGTGCAGTCAGACCGAACCACTGTGAGACACCACACCCAGTGAGAGGACAGGGCTCTATAATGAGGCAGATTCACATCAGAATCTTAGTGCTTGCTTAATGATATTATCTTGGGCTGCCTTTCAATTCTTGGGGCTTCTGATTTCTCATGTACAAAGTAATTATTCAAAGACATTCATTACTTGGGCTAGAGCAATAGCACAGTGGTAGAGTGTTTGCCTTGCACTTAGCCAATCTGGGATGAACATGGGTTTAATTTCTGCCTTCCATATAGTTCCCTGAGCTTTACAGGAGCAATTTCTGAACCCAGAGGCAGGAATAAACCTGAGTGCCATTGGATATGGCCCAACTCCCCCTCCAAAAACAAAAACAACAGCAACAACAACAAAAATAACCCAACCAAACAGACAAAAACTCCATTCATTTAATAACTCTTTGATGAATGAGCTCTCTCAAGATTAAGGGGAACCTCAGCTATTTTTTTTCCTGTTGTTATAATGTTTTCCCCAACAAAACATTTTTGCAGTTAGCCTTTTTTTTTTTTGTGGCGGGGAGCACAGCCGTTGATGCTCAGGGGTTACTCTGGCTATGCGCTCAGAAATCATTCCTGGCTTGGGCATCATATGGGATGCCAAGGGATCAAACCTTGGTCAGTCTAGGACAGACGTATGCAAGGCAAACATCCTACCACTGCGCCACTGCTCTGCCCCCCCACCCCAATTTTTTTTTATTTTCAATTTGTCTAAACTTCCAACTTCTTCAATCTCCTCTTCTTAATTCTGGGTTTAGAACTCCCATCCATACTGCTATGCTACCAATTGTACTGGGAAAGAATTCTCGTGATATCTTTTTTTGTTTGTTTGTTTATTGTGACCAATGTGAATTACAAGTCTTTCTTTCACTGTTATATTTAAGGTACATAGTGACAGTAAATTAGAGCCATTCCTACCACCAATGTTGTCCTTCCTCCGCCCCTGTTCCTAGCATGTATCCTATACCTTTTCCATTTGCTCTCCTGGACTGCTAGAGTAACAGGTGTCCTTTGTATCTAACTTATAGATCTTGATTCTGTTGTTGTTGACTTTGGGTTTCATATTTAGGCCTGATTATTATTTATTTCCACACAATGTTCATATGACTATTTGCTCCTGGTACCATCAACTTCCCCCTCCCCCGCCCAGGAGCATAATTGCTGGTCATATGACAACTTGATTCTGAGTTTACAGAGAACCCTCCATATTGTTTTCATAGGGGTTGGACCAGGCAGCATTCCCAAAAACAGTGGGTAAGAGTTCCTTTCTTACTGCATCCCTGCCAACAAAGATTAGTCTCATTATTTTTGATGTGTGTCATCCTCACTATTTTAAGGTGGTATCTCATTGTTGCCTTGATTTGGATTTCTCTAATGATGAGTCCTGGTGTATTTTTCTATGTGTCTATTTGCCATCTGTCGATTTTCCTTGGAGAAATGTCTATTCATTTCTTCTCCCCATTTTTAAATGGATTTTTTAGGTTTTGTATATCCTATATAGCAATCCTTTATCTGATGTTTCCTGAATCCTTTCTGAGTTTTTGTATATACTATATAGCAATCCTTTATCTGATGTGTTGAGTGCAATTTTTTCCCCATTTTGTCAGTTGTCTTCTAGTTTTAACTCGTGTTTCTTTCACTATACAGAAACCTTTTAGTTTGATGTAGTCCCATTTATTTAGGTTTGATGCTATAGCTCTTGCTACTGGCATTCTTTTTGAGGTATATCTGAAGTGTTCTGCCTATTTTTTCTCCATGAACTTTATAGATTCAGGTCTGATTTCAAGGTCTTTAATCTATTAAGAGTTGATTTTTTTGTGTGTGAGGTGTGAAGTATAGATCAATCTTTAGTTTCTTTCAGGTGGTTATCCAGTTGTTCCATCATCATTTATCAAAGAGACTGTCTTTGTTCCATTTCAAATTCTTGGCTCCTTTGTCAAATATCTGACTCATTGATCTGAGACGCTGTCTTTGTTCCAGTACCATGCTGTTTTGATCACTATGACTTTATAGTAAAGCTTCAATTTAGGTAAAAAGATGCCACCCAGCTTCTTGTTTTTCAGTATGTCTTTGCTGCATATTTTGTGGTTCCAAATGAATTTTATAATTCATAATTTTATAATTATAATTTGGGTTGCTAATAATTATAACTTATAATTTAATTTTTTATGATTGTTCTAATTTCCTAAAAAAATGATGTCTGAATTTGGATATGGATTGCATTAAATCAGTCATAATTTAGGTAAGATAGTAATTTTAATGATGTTGATTCTTCTTACCCATGAGCATGGGATGTTCTTCCATTTCTTTAGGTCCTCTTCAATTTCTGTCTGAAGCATTTTGAAGTTTTCATGATATAGGTCCTTCAATTCTTTTGTCAAGTTTATTCCTAGGTACCTGAATATTTTTAGATACTGTTTTAAATGGAATCAACTCCTTATTCTCTTTCTCCTCTGCTTCTTTATTTGTAAAGAGGAATGCTACTGTCTTTTCTGTATTGATTTTGTAGCCTGCCACTTTGCTATATTGGTTTATAGTTTCTAGGAGTTTTACTGTGGACTCTTGAGAGTTTGAGATGTATATCATCATATTATCTGCAAAAAACAATAGTTTTACTTCCTACTTTCTCTTTCCTTATTTGAATTCCTTTTATTTCCTTCTCATGTCTGATTACTATTGCTAAGACTTCTAAAACTATGTTGAATAAGAGCAGAGACAGTGGACAGCTATGCCTAGTGCCTGACCTTAGAGGAAATGTTTTCAGTTTTTCCCCCTTAAGGGCTTTGTGCTTTGAAGACAGCTGTAACTTTCTTGAGGAAAGTTGCTTCCGACCCTATTTTGCTGAGTGTTTTCATCATAAATGGATTTTGGATTTTGTCAAATGCCCTTTCTGCATTGACTGATATAATCATGTAATTTTTATCTTTCTTATTGTTGATGTGGTGTATGATGTTGATTGATTTTCATATGTTTAACCATTCTTGCATCCCTGGGATAAAACCTACTTGGTCTTGGTGTATAATCTTTTTGGTGTATCGTTGGATTTGGGTTGCTAAGATTTTGTTGAGGACTTTTTGTGCATGAGTGAGATTGGTCTGTAGTTTTCTTTCTTGGTGGTATCTTTGCCAGCTTTGGGAAAGAGTGTGATATTAGCCTCATAACAGGAGTTAGGAAATATTCCTGTCTTAATATTTTGGAAAAGCTTGAGGATCAATGATAGTAATTCTTTGAATCTTTGATGGAATTCACCTATAAAACCATCTGATCGTGGATTTTTATTCTTGTGGAGTTTCTTAGCTACTGTTTAAATTTCTTTAGATATGACTGGCCACTTTAGACTTTCTACATCCTCCATTATTAAGTCTCAGTGGATGCTATTTTTTCCAGAAAACTGTTAATTTCTTCTGGGTCTCTAACTTAACTAAGTACAGTTATTTATAATAAGGCTTCATGATGTCTTGGATTTCTTGATTTTCTATTGTAATCTCTCCCATTTCATTTGTGCTCAAATTTATTTGAGTGTCCCCCCCTCCTTTGTTTGTGAGTCTTGCCAGTGATTTCTCTATCTTGTTTATTCTTTCAAAAACCAGCTCCTGGTCTCATTGACTTTTTGTATCATTTTCTTTGTTTCTATGTTGTTTATTTCTGCTGTGGTTTTATTATCCCTTTTCTTCTGTGTTTGGATTTCTTTGCTGTTGATTTACCAGATACTTTAAGCAGTTGATTTTGTTATTTTCTTCTTTTTTTTGTCCCCAATTTCCAATACAGACCAGGCAAGGATCTGGGTTGAGGTGTATATAGGGTGTGTTTACTGTACCTCCTCTTTCTATAGAGTCCGTGTGAAGAACACAGCCTGTGGTAAGAATTGGAGGCCTTATATTTTCTTTTCTTTTTTTTTTTTGATTTTTTTCTTTTTCAATTTAAATGTTTTGATTACATATGTCATTGTGATTAGGTTTAGGTCATGTGACGAACACCCCCTTCACCAGTACAACATTCCCACCACCATGTCCCAAGTCCCACTCCCTCCCACCCCACCCACACCTGTACTCTAGACAGGTTTTCCAGTTCTCTCATTCATTCACATGATTATGGTAGTTTTCTGTGTATTTATTTTTGTAGCTGCACTCACCACTCTTTGTGGTGAGCTTCATGGAGTAAACTGGGAATTCCAGCCTCCTCTCATTGACTCTGATGATTGTTGCAATGATGATTTTTATTTTCTTTAAAACCCATA
>PVKC010036898.1:0-13124 GCA_004027635.1 Crocidura indochinensis
CCTGGCAGGCATGTGGGGGGGGGGGGTATATGCCCATTTGAGCAGGCTTTTGACAGTGTAAATTCGGGTCCAGAACATTGTCTAATTTGCATGCATCAAAAGCCTGCTTGGGGGGCCCGGGAGATAGCATGGAGGTAAGGCATTTGCCTTTCATGCAAAAAGGTCATCGGTTCAAATTCCGGTGCCCCATATGGTCCCCCGTGCCTGCCAGGAGCAATTTCTGAGCATGGAGCCAGGAGTAACCCCTGAGCACTGCCGGGTGTGACCCCCCCAAAAAACAACAACAAAAAACAAAAAACAAACAAAAAAAAAGCCTGCTTGGATTGGCCGAGTTAGAGAGGTAGTCCAGCAGCCTTGCAGTGATTGGTGCAGGATCCAGTTGGAAAATTCGTTTTGTGGCAATATCCAGATTATTTTCGTTTAACTGCATATGGAAATGTTTTTTCGGATATACTAGGCGTATAAGACGACTCCCGATTTTCGGTTGACTTTTTTCGTTTCAAAAGTGTCTTATACGCTGGCAAATATGGCAGATACGTTTCTTTAAAAATGTGTTAGATTTTATAACTACTCTATTAAATATTCTGATTGCTTAACATTTTACTTTGAACATTTGTTACAGTTGATTTTTAAATGAATATTACTTTAATATTTAGATGAATTTTAGATTAATAGAAATAATAGAGTAGCACAGATAATTTACATTAATATTGTACATTGTTTCCTTTTTGTTAACATCTCATATTAGAATGTCAGTTAATTGCAATTATTGAGCCAATATTATTACAATAAAAGGTTATAGTTGATTAATATTGCCTTAGTTTCCCTCTAGTCATTCTAGTCACTATTTTAAGATTTTTTTCTAGAATACTATACCACCATTACTTGTCATGACCTTTTGGTTCCTCTTGACTATTAAATATTAAGAATTCTGTTGGTTTTTAATTACCTTGACAACTTTGAGTAATATTAAATATGATTATTTCTCATGAACAAATATAAAATTTGATTTAATTAGACAAGGGTATGAACTCAGAATTACTTGGGTGAGCCTAACAGAAATGTGATAAGACAGGGGTCCTCTGACAACATTTGTCCTGCCTGCTGTGTGTTTTTGCTGCCTGTCCTGCTTAGCAGCCTGCTTGTCCTGGGCCCACAGTGTGCATGCGTGGAGTGTGTGCCACCCTCTTTGACTCCCCTCTTTCTCTCTGTCTCTCTACTCCTTATCTCAATAGTCAGGCAGGGGTCCTCAAAATAATGACCCGCCAAAAGCAGGCCCATAGTTCCCATTGAAATACTGTTAAGGTTGTTGATTTAACTTTACTTATTCTTAACTTAAATATTGCATTTATTTCTGTTTTGTTTTTACTTCAAAATAAGATATATGCAGTGTGTATAGGAATTTGTTCATGATTTTTTCTTTTATAAACTATAGTCCTGCCCTCCCAAGGTCTGAGGGACAGTGAATCGGCCTACTGTTTAAAAAGTTTGAGGACTCCTGATATCGGGGACTTAACTGACTTTGGGTTGAGGTTTACAGGTCCTCAAATATCAAAATATCATCAAACACAGATATAAAACTGTGTCATTAATTTATAATTTATTTACTCCATAGTTGCTTTCTGTAAAGTCAGATAATTAAAATAATAAAATAAATAAATTCTCAAATTGTCTTCCATTCCTTATCACAGGCACTATTAACTCTTCTCTGTGTTAATAGGCTATTTGTAATTGTTGTATAACGCACGTAACAAATGATCTGTTATTAGTTATTCATTATTCTACTGAAGGGTACTTTAAAGTTTGGCCAGTTGAGAATAAAGCTGCTACATATATTAATGTGTGGATTTTTGTGTGCACATAGGTTTTAAAATAATTAGAGCAATCTAGATGATCAAATGCTGCATCATCTAATAGAACTTTATTACATTTTTATTACTTTTTTAAAGAAACTGACAAGATATCTTCCAAAGTGGTACTATTATTTATAACATACATTTTCCACATATGGTTATTGTGAAATTAATAGAATTACTCTAGGTAGTATTTTGAAAATGCTTAATTTTCAAAGTATTTATTTTGAAAATATAAAATATTTGCATTCCCTATTATACAGCATTTATATATATCATATAATATCACCTACATGGGTGATAAAAATCTTAGAGCCTCTTAATAAAGAATTTCTTTTTTGGGGGTGGGGCACACTGTTTGATGCTCAGGGTTACTCCTGGCTAAGCGCTCAGAAATCGCACCTGGCTTGGGGGGATAATATGGGACCCCGGGGGATCCAACCATGGTCCTTCCTTGGCTAGCGCTTGCAAGGCAGATGCTTTACCTCTAGCGCCACCTCACTGGCCTCAAGAAAGAATTTCTTAAAGTTTTAAGATATTCTTATAGTTTATATTCATTTATACACATTTTAAATTTATATACAAATATTGATTTTACATATAATTTTATAATATATTCTTAATTTTTACTTAGGATGTCCAAGAAGAACAATTATTCCCATCATTGTTTCTTTAATATACAAATGTTGTCTAAGTTTAAAGATTTGAGTAAGAGTAATCTAAACAAATATCACAGCAGAACTCTTGTTTAGGAAAATTTTCTGTAAACTGTAGAGAAGTAAAAAATAACATATATTGGTTATACTTGTAGTTAAGTGTTATAGTACATGCCTATCATGTGTGAGGTCCTATATTTAGTCATGGTACCATACATGTGCACCAAATGGCAAGTATCTTCAGAAAGATGTTATTTTCCTTTCATTTTGATGACACACCAATGTATAATTTGAAAAATGTATGGCAGAATTTTTCATTATATAATCAAAATATATTTTAAAATCTTATTGAGACCATTATGAATTACAAGTCTTTCATAGTTGTATTTCAGGCATATAGTGACACTAAAGTAAAGCCATTCCCACCATCATTATTGACCTCCTTCAGAGTTCCCAGCATGCATCATGAGGCATCATGGGGCATTCAGCCCCATGGTCTACTATTGTAACAGGTTCATTTTGAGTTTAGCATGTTATAGTTTGTGTCTCTTAATTAACAAAATAATGTTTATGACTTTGTTAAAAACATATGCTACTGGGCAACAATGAAACTTAAAAACATATATTTTCATGTTATCTAATTCAAGAAAAACAAATAGAGGGAAAGTAAACTGAAATATAAAATTGGTTTCATTATGGTTTATTTCAGAGACATATTTATAAAGAAATAATACTTAGAAAAATGTTCCTACTGTGTTCGTGCATCTAGACATTTCTTGGTATTTTAAACTCAGATATTTAATCTTTTTGAAATTCAATTTTTTGTAAATACAATGAACCTAAATGATGGCTACTTTATAGACTTCTGTAAGGAATATATAAAATTGTAAATGAAGATGGTTAGCACTAAGATTGACACAGAGTAAAAGCTCAATAAATGTTAATTCTCTTTTATTCCAATTTATTTAGAGTAATTCCAACATGAAGACAGTTACAGAGAATAAAACAGACATCTAAAAATTATAGTAGACTGCCAAATTTTTAGCAAAATATTTCTTAAGAAATAGATCCCTGTGGGAACACAAATTTCCTGGTGTCTCAGGCAACATTCATTTACTTTCCCTAGAAATAATTCTTACTCTTATTTATATTCATATTAACAAATTTATATAATTTGTTTAGCATATAATTGTTTTAATTATTCATCAGATGAGAATAAAATTAATGATGTATTTATTTATAGAATCTTAAACTTGGTTTAAGTGACATTTTAACTTATGTGAATGACCAAGCTTTAATCTTATAAATTAGATGAATTTATAATGGAATCAATCTTCCCATGTAAGTAGAAATTATCTAAGATAGAATATTAAAATGTTTGCATTCCCCCACTGATTGTTATATTAAATTGTTCTTAATATAAAGTTTATATGTGGGTATGTGTTTTTAAATTCTTTTCTGCTTATTTGGATTCAGTATATATTCCTATATAAGTACCATCTTAAAGACTTTCAAAAGAAATTTACAGTGAAGTTGATATTTTATAAGGCAATCCCTTTGATGGTTTTTAGGTTAGTGGCCATTATTAAACTTACAAATTTCTATATTGATCTGAATGCAATTATATACATATAATTCATTTTAGACTTGTATCAGATTGTTTGGCATGAATATCATAATGAGTAGAATTGTCTTTTTTAAAAATTATATCATGTCATATAACTAATGTACATTGTGTTTCTTGATGTGTTCCATTAAAATGAAGCAATTCCAGTCCTTGCTAAGGTAGTAAGCTATACTTTCTGACTGCTATTTCAACTGCTAATTAATTAACCAGAAATACTCTGATAATATCACCTATCGGTGGAGTTCAGTAAAGTATAAATCTTGCTGGAACACCATAGAATATATCTGATAGAGCAAAAACTAGGGGCTTCTTAAAGTAAGAAAGACATTCTCTAAAATTGTTTACTTTTACATATTTACTTACATTTGTTCTTTCTGTCCTCTATGTCATCTCTTTCCTTAACTTCACAAAATTCAACGGAGTACCATGAGCAAAAATTTTAATAATTTAAAATTTTACTTCCCTTTCATTACCCTATCTTTATTTATTCTTCATTACCTCTCCATTGTCCCCTTCCTTTATCTATGCATAAATGTTTATAGAAATTATTGTAATAACAGAGGTTAATGGAGTTTATGAGTATAAAGATTGTGTTATTAAATTTTAAATTTTTAAATTTTAATTATTCCTTTTAATAGGAGGATATATTTTTACAAAAATACATAAAAAAGACATAAAATATTATGTACAATTTGAATATAGTAAAGAAAATAAAATATGTCCTGTATATAGTATATACCATGTGGTATTGCTAAGTATAAATTATTTTAACTATTTATGATTGAATAATTTAATAAATTATGTAGCTTATAAACATAAAATGGAATCAATATTAATTTTAAATATCATATCAACTCTATACTTGTCATTCTTCTATAACAATAATAAGTATTATTATATTACAGTTCATAAAATCTTGTGCCTATTTTCTGGTTTGAGATTAAATCTATCTTATGAGGCCCAGTATTGCCTAAGTTAGCTTAATTTATCCTTCATCACATGTACAGCCTACAAACAATAGATCCGTTCTTCTCTAGATCATCTCCACTTATATCTGACCTGCTTCTATTTATATCAAGTTCATATTTAACTCAACTCTTGGCTTTTGGTCAGAATACATATATTCACCATCTGGTCCTACACAATGACTCTCTCTGATTCCTTTCAAAGGCTTTGTTTAAATTTTTCCTCTTCACTTTTCTTCATCCCTCAGGAGTCCAACTCTGCCTTTATCAGCCAACTAGAACTCTTGAACTTTGACTGCAGTTTCATAAGATAAAGTGTCATTTAAAGGTCACATACAAGAATGACTAAGTACTTAATTTTTGGAAAAATCTAGCGTTGGTCCTAAATTCTGACTTTTGATGGACAATCATGTAGTTAAGTTTTCCAACTCTCATTTTTTTTTTTTTTTGGTCTGAGGATGGAAGTCAGTACACTTTCCACTTAAGAGTGTTGTAAAGATAAAATAAAATAAATTACACAGAGCATTTAGTATACAGTGTGTGGTAAGGAAAATGTTCACTAAGAATGGCCCTCATTTATTATAAAAGAGGAAAAGCAATGATTGTTCTAAGAACTGTAAGGTAAGGCACATCCTGAGGTGAAAATTGCTCTTGCCAGACTAATGACTTTAAAATATCTTTTTACTTCTATGTCTGTAAAAAAGTGTGGCTGGAATTATCTCTATGAGTGCCTACTGATACCTTAAATTGCATTTTTCTGTTTTTGAAAGATACAAATTGCTCCGTAGCAATTCTCATTCCTTAGAAATCTCTTTTATTCTCCATGAGACACTTCCTCTTCATCCCAGAAACGTGGATGAAGAAACTTTTCCATCACAGAGGAACATGAGTCAACTACAAATAGGAAGATGCTGCTTATGGTGCATAAATCTTCTGACAGAATCATTGTCACATATCTGACTCAACACTTATTTCTAGAAGAACAAGTTGTTCAGGAAGGAAATCTATTTCCATATCTAAAATGCAAGTTTTATTTAAGAAGTGCAATTGGAATAAATCACACAAGAGAAAGTGGTTAAAGTGCACAGCTGTCGTTTTCAAATATAACTGTATTTGTATATGAAAAAGAAACCAGGAAAGTTTCACTTTTATTTCTAGATTCACTGGATAGCTTCAGGGCAAACGACAGTGTTCTTGATTCTTGCCCATGTTTGCAAGGACCTTTGAACAGCAGTTCTGTGGTTTTCAACAACCACCAAACAAAAACTTACTCAGTTTCTTGGGTTGGAATTTTGTTTTGTTTTGTTTTGTTTTGTTTTGTTTTTTTTGGGCCACATCTAGAAGTGTTCAAAGCTTACTCTGGCTCTGTGCTCAGTGATCACGGTCTATCTCCTGATGGTAGTTAGGAAGCCATACGGAGTGCTGTGTATAAAACCCAGTTTTTGTCAACTATAAAAATACGAATTATTATTACACTGCACTTTATAAAACCTTTTGCCTATTTGCTGGTTTGAGATTAAATCTATTTGATGAGATCCAGGTTTGTCTAAATTAGCTTAATCTACCCTTCATTACATGTACATCCTGCATACAATAGATCAGTTCTTTTTTAGACATCCCCATTTATATCTGACCTGCTTTTATTTATATCAGTTTGGTCTCCTGAAAGTTTTATAGTCTAAAGATTAATGTTCTAATCTTAATCGCTGTACTATTTTATTAACTCATATCGGAAGTCTTTGATTTTGGACACAAACAGCTGCGCGCGCGCGCGCGCGCGTGTGTGTGTGTGTGTGTGTGTGTGTGTGTGTGTGTGTGTGTGTGTGTACTCAAGGCTTTACTTCTGGTTTCTGTGCTCAGGGATATGTTCTGACAGAGCTCAGGGGATCATATGGGATACCAAGGATTGAAACTGGGTTGGTTGCATATAAGGCAAGCACCTTATCACCTTATCGGCTGTATTCTCATGTTTTGTTTTTGATATTTGGGCTCTTTCTATGTAAAGCGTGTGTCCCTGTGTGTATGTGTGTATATATGTATTATGTGTCTGCTATGTAAACAAAAAACAAAGTATCAATAAATATTCTTTGAGCTCTAGAAAGAAATAGAAATTAAATTATCAGACTGAAGGCTTTTTTATTCAGTGAAACTTCTCGATAGAGACAGACAGCCTAACTAACATTCTGCATATGATTATAAGATTTAAAATTTTAATTGTTTTTTTGGGCCACACCGGTGGCGCTCAGGGGTTACTCCTGGCTCTGGGCTCAGAAATAGCTCCTGGCAGGCTCAGGGTCGGGGGAGCATATGGGATGCTAGTATGCTGGGGATTGAACCCGGTTCTGTCCTGGGTCAGATGCGTGCAACGAACATCCTACTGTTGTACTACCATTTCAATCCCTGATTTAATCATTTTTACCAGGATGCTCCACAACCATTAAAGTTGCTCAGGTCATAATTCTGAGTATGGAAGTTTTTATGTCCTTTTTTATATATCATACTTTATCATTTGTCTTAATTGTTGATGTTGGTTACTTCCTTAAAGTGTTGGTTAGTTTCTTATCCCCTCTGACAACTCCATTATGGCAATTCAGAAATATAAAACATGCTGTAAATGACTATATATTAAATTTCTTTCTCACAGCAGTCATTACTGATCAGATAAATAATTTCTTCCAGCCAAGATCTTGTATTATTTGAATTAGCCTCCTTAGGGTGATTTCAGCACCACTACTATTGAATTGACATTTGATGCAGAGAAAAATTTTTATTGCTCAAATATAACATTTTTCATTAAATTTTTCCTGAGTGTATATATGTACATATATTTAATTTCTGAAAGGTTTTTAGAAATTAATTTAGTATTTTAATTCCTTCAGAGAAGGAAATGAAGAACAGATATAGGAGTAGAAAAGCAATGTCTCACTGATACCATTTTACCAGAGCATGTTAACACTTTATTCATAATTAAGTAAAAATAAAACTTTAAATAGTTAAAACTTCCTTTATATATTTCTAATGCATTTTATTTTTTCTAATGTAATATTGAAGAATGTTGGTAAAAATGAACATCATTATCTTGTATGGTGTTGAAAATGTTTCCTAAAACACTATACTTTGCAAGGATTTATAATTGGGAAATTATATATAATGGATTTTCATTAAAGTGTCTAAAATGATTCTATTAGAATTGTTATGTAAAATAACCATAAAGATAGATATGCCAGAGAAGTGTAAATAGTAATTTTCTTCCATTTACTTAGAAGAGAGCACATTAGAAGTCCTTAGTTGTTAGTATAATTTTAGAGTAAAGACAATATTAAGTAGCTATAAGAACAAGTCAATTACTTCTTTTAAATTTTTGATAAGTTGAAATGTTAGTGTTTTTATATCAACTCCATTAAATTGCCTCTTTAAGGAAATACCATCAAACTTATCTTATCTGTAATATTGATTGGTTTATCACTGGTAGATGGATTTGTAAAGTTAGATTCTTCCTAAAGTTCTAAACAAAGGAGAGGAAGGGCAGAGATCTTTGGCCTTTCCATACCAAAATGCCTTTGTAACATAGCATTGAATAAAGTATAATGTAGTTTTTTTCCTGAAAAGCAAATCAATTAATCAATCAATCAAGTTTCTCACTGATTATTTTTCCTTATGGGAGTCTTCTAAAAAATTTCAAGAGGAAATAGAAGGATAGGTTTGAGTAGTGACACTAATTCTAATTCTTTAACAATTAATTTCTCTTGCATAGAGGGAAAAAAAGAAAATTTACTTTTAGTATTTTCATTATAATAGTATACTAAAATTTATAAAAATATAAGGAACTACAGCATTGGTAAGTGCTACTCGAAAAATATCATAATGCTCCATATGCATTCTGATTACTTGGGAGTTGCTAGTGAAAAAGAAATGGAGGGGCTGGAGCAGTGGCTCAAAGCAGTGAGGAATCTGCCTTGCCTGTACTAGCCTAGGACAGACTGTGGTTTGATCCCCCTGAGTCCGCTATGGTCCCCTAGGCCAGGAGCAATTTCTGAGTGCATACACAGGAGTAACCCCTGAGCATCACCGGGTGTAATCCAAAAACAAAACAAAACAAAAAAGAAATGAAGAGTAAGAGAAGTATAGGAATTTTAGAGTCAACTGACAAGAATGAGGGAAATAGAAAACCTGTCTGCAGCACAGGCGAGGGTGGGGTGGGGAGGAGTGAAATTTGGGACATTGATAATGGAAATGTTGCACTGGTGAAGGGGTGTATTCTTTATATGACTGAACCCCAACCACAATCATGTTTGTAATCAAGGTGTTTAAATAAAGATATTAAAAAATTAAAAAAGAACTGGCATCTTAGTACCACATTCTCTAGTCATTCTTATTACTGGGTCCCAAAAAGGGCATAGGAATTCAGTTTTACATTGTACTTCTTTAACAACTTTCTACTATTATATATTTAAATTATGTACTCTTTTTTTTTGTTTTTTTGGTTTTTGGGTCACACCCGGCAGCGCTCAGGGGTTACTCCTGGCTCCATGCTCAGAAATTGCTCCTGGCAGGCACGAGGGACCATATGGGGCACCGGGATTCGAACTGATGACCTTTTTGCATGAAAGGCAAACGCCTTACCTCCATGCTATCTCCCGGGCCCAAATTATGTACACTTAAAGATGATTTTAGATTTACATAGTTATTAAACATTTCAAATATATCCTTCACATGTTTTACCTAGTTTAAACTCATCATAAAACTCTAGAAAAACATGTGTATAGAAATTAATATAGTTAAGAGTCAGAGAAATAGTACAAAGTTTAGGGCCATTATTTTGCACATGGCTAGCCCTGCTTCAATCTCTAGTATGTGGCCCCTAAGCACTGCCAAGAGTGATCCCCAAGTACAAAGCCAGAAGTAACCATTGAGCACCACACCAAAGAAAATTTAGTATCGTTAATATTAGACTAATTCTATAGTTATAAAAACCCTCATGCTTTTTTTTATATTCATGCTTCCTATCTACACCCATTCATTATTTATATGCAAAACACTTGAACTATTCTCCATTTTTTTTTTAATTTTTGGGTCACACTCAGCAACACTCAGGAGTTACTTCTAACTTTGTACTTAGAAATCGTTACTGGCACGGGGGATCATATAGGATGCTGGGATTCAAACCATGGTCTGTCCTGGATTGGCTACCTGCAAGGCAAACACCCTACTGTTGTGCTATCTCTCCAGCCCCATGTTTTCCATTTTTATAACTTTGTGGCCTTCCTTTCTCTATCTCTATGCATATACATATTGTGTGCATTTGTAAATGTGTACAGATGTATATAAGATATACATTACAATCCTATATTACAAAATAATTTTCTATAGCTCTAGATCCTCAAGTTTTCTTTTTATTCCTGTTTAGTTTCATAGCATAATTATATATAAATATATGTAATATATTCACATTAAACATTACTGTATAATTATTACAAAACTGTTCACTAGAGAAGAGATAGTGGCATTTAGAATTTTTTTGTACTTCAGTACAAGTTTTTTTCTTTAAGTTTATTTATTATTTCTTTCATGTTTTCTTTTTTATCCTTAACTTAAATACTTTTTGGATAACTTTAAAGACTTTGTAACTTGGTTACAGGTATCTAAAGATAGAAGGCATTTAAAAATATTTATTTATTTATTTATTTTTGTTTTTTTTGGTTGTTTTTGTTTTTGTTTCTGTTTTGGGGCCACACCCGATGACGCTCAGGGGTTTCTCCTTGGCTATTCGCTCAGAAGTCGCTCCTGGCAGGCACAGGGGACCACATGGGGAACCGGGGTATCGAACTGCGGTACGTCCTAGGTTAGCGCAGGCACCTTACATCCAGCGCCACCGCCCGGCCCCCATTTTAAAATATTTATCTCCTCTGCAATAAATCATTCTTCAATCAATTTTCAGTTGATTTTCAGTACCAACTTATTCCAAGATTCAATTTTTTGCAGTCGTCCATGCTCTTCAATTTTAGTATTTTCTTTCTGCATTGAGCCTATTTTTCAGCAATGTGAACTATTTTTCAAATGATGCCCAAAGAATCAGAGTAATTTTGATATTTGTCTTCGAAATACTTCTGTAGTAAAATAAACAATAGAGTAACAATTTCGATATTTATAATCTCCTTAAGTGTTATTTCCACTTACAAATTAGGTCAATTTTAGATATCTTCTTCTTAATGGGACCATAATTTACTATACAACGTTTAAATTATTATCAAGGAATATGATTTAAATTATTATCAAGGATTGGGACAGTTATTATCAACTAACTGGTTAATCTAATTTTGACAGCTGTCATATAGACATTGAGTTTCTTATGGATCTTGTTTTTGTTAATTGGCTATAAGGAAAATGATGCCCTAAGTCTGTGTCATTTCTAACTGTATATTTTCAGTGTCAGTAGTATTTCCTGTGACTTCAACACTCCATAAATTCCACAAACCCATCACTCTAAAACTTTTTTTGTTTTTAAGTAAAAATCATTTCGTTTGTTTATGCATCATTGTGTGGAAATTACTGGCTATATATTTGCAATATATATAAATAAATGTAATTTATTATTATAGATCTGCAGAAAAATTTAAAATATGTTTTTAACAGTTTCCAGTGTGAGATTAGTATGTTCTTGTTTTATTTTGGAGACACTTTAGATTATGTTCACATCCGGAAATGAATAATTTCAGTGGAAGAAACACATACAACTATAACCATGTTTTCAGATGACATCAGAAAAATACAAGTGTAACACATACATGCTCACATCAACTCATCATCTAATTCATTACCCACAATGATTTCTGGAGTCCTTATGATGATTTCTACATGAATGTGAGCTTGAAGAGACACTAGCCTATCAAAGTTGTCAGAGTACTTTTGCTTCAATTTCTTAGAATATAGGATAGATTGTGAAATAGTAAAATAATGTGCAAAATGCCTGAACAGTAGCAAGCTTTAGTGTTGTGGATAATATTCAGGTATTTTCTTTATTTTTCTCTTTCTCCTTTCTGCTTCATACTGTGCTAACTTTGGTGTTGGATTTACTTTTATTGTTGCGTTTCTTTATTTTATAGATCAACCTGCCTCACATTTTCTAACTTTATCACAAATAAAAAAATCCTCTTATCCATAAGATATCAACTCTATACTTTTGATTTTTACTTTTTAACTAAACAGAATCTTCCTATTTTATTAAATGTATTAAGCAACACTATTTTGAAATTATGAGTTTTTACAAAATTTGAGTTTTATATTATCCTGCATTTTGTTTTTTTTTTTTTTTTTTGGACCACACCTGGTGACACTCAGGGTTACTCCTGGCTCTGTGCTCAGAAATTGCTCCTGGCTCGGGGGACCATATGGGATGCTGGGGGATCAAACCACGATCCATCTTAGGTCAGCTGCATGCAAGGCAAATGCCCTACCACTGTGCCATTGCTACGGCCCCTATCCTGCATTTTTATGTTATGCCAGTATTATTTTTATGTAAAATGGATTTTATTTGGAGGTACTGAGGAAGGAAGTGGATGAGAGAGAGGAGAGAGAGAAAGAGAGAAAGAGAGAGAGAGAGGGAGAGAGAGAGAGAAGTAATGCGTTCAAGAGAACCACAGGCTTTTCTAAAAGTGAAGAGAGCCCTGGTACACAACCCACCATGAAAATAGGAAAGTGTACATCTCAAGGGAGTAATGTAGGTAACAAGTACTCAGCATCATAGGCAGCATATGTGCCTATTTCATTATAATTTTTATTTGGATTGTTACGGTTCTCAGGAGTGAAAACTCCTGAGAGAAGTCATGTCAGAAAGGCCCGCTCCAAGGTGTCTCCTAAGCTAACCTCTGCGTGGATCGTCTGAAACATGATTTCCAGGCTGTGACACTTTTTCTCTCTGTCCCTTTAAATCTAGCATAACAAAAATTCTTTTCCTTCAGCAAAAGGAATCACAGTGCAAAAAGCTGCTAGGCCAAAGCTTGCACCCCCACTGGGCAGTCTCTCT
>PVKC010036899.1:0-13120 GCA_004027635.1 Crocidura indochinensis
CTGCATGAAAGGAAATCGCTTACCTCCATGCTATCTCTCCAGCCCCTTGCTGTACTCTTGTCTGGGTTCAATTACCTCAGTTCAATACAATACAAAATGGTGCTTTTAAGTCTAACCTCTGACCAAAGACAACAGGTGTTCCTGACAATACTGGTCAATGGTCCATTTTTTTTCCTATCTACACATTTGGCTGATTTTACACATCTTAGTTCATTTTAAAATAGCTGTTTTAGTGCAGTCTCAGACCACAGCTCTGACCAATGTCTGTTGGTAAACAATCTGATTTTTTACCCTATCTATGCTCTTGGCTAGGTGCAGAAACCTCACTTCAATTCTAAGTGGCAATTTTTATTCCAAACTCTGCCTATAGTTCATACATGATCTCCCCTCCTGCTTTTAGGAAATAGTCCTTTTATTTTCTCTCCCAGCTATACTCTTGGTTGTGTTCACACACTTCAGTTTAATTCATAGTGTTCAATTCATAGATTCTTTATTTAGTCCAAAATCCACCTACAGTGAAGAGAAGCTCCTGTTAATGTTCATCAAAAATTCAGTTTATTTGTCTCCTGCTACATTCTTGGGTACGCTAATGCTAATTCAACTCAGTGCGGTGGTATTTTAGTCCAAACTACATCAACAGCCCACACACACACCCCACTGCTTTTGGTTAACAATCCCTCTCTGTTACACTTTTGACTGGGTTCATTCACCTCAGTCACACATGCCACAACCTACAGCTGTTGGACAACAGTTCATTTTATTTTTCACACTGTTATGTATTAACTTGGCTCTCGCACCTTAGTTCAATTCAAAATGCAATCTTTAGCCCAAACTCCACCCAGAAACCACAGTTTCTACTCTATATTGGTCAAGAGTTCTTTCTTTTTCTCCTACCTCTACCATTGATTTGCTCATATACCTCAGTTCAATTCAAAGTGGAGTTTGTTTTTTACTTCTAACTATCCACAGCCCACAACTGCTCTTGCTGCTGTTGGTCAAAAATCCTATTTTTTTCTTCTTGCTCCTATACTCTTGGCTGGTTTTAACACACCTCTTTTCCATTTAAAATGCCAATGCAGTGTTTTTATTCCAAATTCAATTCAAAGCTCACATTTGTCCCTCCACCTCCCTCGCTATTGGCCAATAGTCTGTTGCTTTAGTCTCCTGACTAAATGCTTGGTTGGCTAACACAGATCAGTTCAATTTAAAATCTGCTTTTAATTGATGTTCTTCCCTGAGCTCACTGTCACTTCAGGAACTGTTGCTTAACAGATTTTTCCCTCCCAGCTACACTTTAGTCTGGTCTCACTGAAAGTGGTACTTTTTAGTCCAAACTCCATTCTCAGTTCATAGATTTCCCTCCCTTGTTGTCAACAGTACTTTTTAAAAATCTACTGGCTACACTCTTAGCTTATTTAGTCCAGACTTCAACCACAGCCCAAATTCATCCACATTGCTTTTGTCAACAGTTGACATTTCTCTCCCTGCTATCCTCTTGGCTGAGCTCAGTATTTTCAATAAAAAGTAGTAGTATGTTAGTCCAGAGTCTGCCGACAGTAACTCTTATATCTGTAGTTCCACAGTTCATTTTTGTTTCTCCACCAGATACTCTTTGGCTGGGTTTATACACCTCAGTACAATTCAAAATGCCACTTTTTAGTCCAAACTCCAACCACAGTCCACAGCTGCTCCCAACATTATAGGACAATAGTATTTTTTCCTGTTTCACTGGGTTCACTCACCTCAGTTCAATTCAAAATGAAGCACTTTTTTTTTTTTGGTTTTTGGGTCACACCCGGCAGTGCTCAGGGGTTACTCCTGGCTCCATGCTCAGAAATTGCTCCTGGGAGGCACGGGGGACCATATGGGGCACCGGGATTCGAACCGATGACCTTTTGCATGAAAGGCAAACACCCTACCTCCATGCTATCTCCCGGGACCCAAAAAATGAAGCACTTTTAATCTAACCAGCCCACAGACAACAGGCACTCACAACTACATTTTCAACAGTCTGTTTTTTCTCCCTCTCAGCTACACACTTGGTTGGTCTCACACACATCAGTTCAACTCAAAGTGGCAGTCTTTTAATCCAGCCTCAGCCTGCAGCTCATAGCTATTCCCACCTGTTGGTAAACAGTCTGATTTTGTTTTCCTGACCACATTCTTTGGGTTTACAAATCTTACTTCAATTTGAAATGCCTTTTTTATTTCAAATTCTGACTACAGCCCACATCTGTACCCTGACTATTAAGCACCATCTTGTTTTTATTCAACTGGATATGCCTTTGACTGGGCTACATATATCAGTTCACTTCAAAATTTCACTTTTTTAGTTCAAACTCCCCTCACAGCCCACTTTATATTTTTTAAATAATTTTATTGTGACCAAAAGTGAATAACAAACCTTTCACAGTAATATTTAAGGTACATAGTGACAATGAATCAAGGCCATTCCCACCACTAGGGTTGTCCTCCCTCCACCCCTTTTCCCATCACCGCTTTAGATGTGATTTTTCAACACTATGTTATTTTTTTCTCCCTGCTACACTCTTGGCTGGGCTCACACATCTCAGTTCAAATTTAAGTGCCATATTTTAGTCCAACACTGTGTACCGTTGACAGCTGCTCCTGCTGCTGTTATTCTACAGTCTATTTTTTTGTCTCCCAGCTATATTCTTGGCTGGGCTCAGACACCTCAGTTCAAGTGTTGTTTTATTTAGTACAAACTATGCACACAGCCCATAGCCTCTATCACTGCTGTTGGTCAACAGTCTGTCTTTTTTTTTCTTTCTTTTGACTATGCTCTTGACTGGGCTCACACACCTCAGTTCAATTCAAAGTGCTGCTTTATTTAGCCGAAATTCTTAAAGAAGCCTCTCCCACTGCATTTTGTCAACAATGTGCTTTTGTTTCTTTCCCAGCTATGCTCCTGGATGGTTTCAATCACCTCAGTTTGATTCATAGTGTTGCTCTCTTAGTCCAAACTCTGCACACAGCACACCGCCATTCCTGCTGCTGTTGGTAATAGTCTGTTTCTTTTTCTCTCCTAAGTATGAACTTGGCTGGGCTCACACCCATTAGTTTAATCAAAATTGTTGAATTGTTTTAAGTCCTAACTCTGCACTGGCCCAGTTATTCCCACCACTCTTGGTCAGCCTTACTTTTATTTCTTTTTTCTTCCAAATAAACTTTTGGCTGAACTCACCTCCTAATGGAATTATTTTTAAAAATACAGCAGGGGCCCGGGAGATAGCATGGAGGTAAGGCATTTGCCTTTCATACAGGAGGTCATCGGTTCAAATCCCGGTGCCCCATATGGTCTCCCGTGCCTGCCAGGAGCAATTTCTGAGCATGGAGCCAGGAGTAACCCCTGAGTACTGCCGGGTGTGATCCAAAAACCAAAATAAAAATACAGCAAAAAATTTATGAAAATTAGTATAATGACTCATGAGGCCATTACTTTTTTGTCAAGGTTTATTAAACTAATTGTTGTAGTTGTTTATTTGTTTTATTTCTAAAATTTTGTGTCTTTATTTCTGCATTGATGTCTATTTTGGAGTGTTCCTTCTGGAATAACAGTATGGAATCATTTGTAATTGTCCTGGATTTTGAAGCTCTGTGGCTGATATTGCACCATTTATGGGGCATGGTTTCAGCCTTCAGGTTATCGAAGTAGATTAAGGCCCCTGCCTTAATCACCAGGGTCCTGGTGATGTCAGTCGATATACTGGCTACCTGAAATTTGTTTCCATAAAGTGTTTTTGTAAACATCAGTGGTTGGGACATTGGTGGTGATGTTGGGCTATTGGCAAAGTAGAAATTGTGGTGAGTGAAGCAGTTGTTGCTTTGCCTCTCCTCCCATTATTATCCCCTTTTCAGTAAAGACTAATGTACCAATGGTTTTACATAGAGTGCTTTAAGCAATTTTTGATAATAAAATAAATCCATGGACCTTTCCGAATCAGTAGATTGTTTCTTTAATCAGTGTTCAGGCTTCTTTTGCTCTACAGAAGCTGTTTAATTTGCTATAATTCTATTTGTTTCCTTTTTGTTTTTATCACTGTGTCTATCAGATTAAAGAATACTCTGTAATCAATTTTCTAATAAGTACTACTGATGTGTTCTTCAATGTATTTGATGTTTCTATTATAATTTAGAAATGTTATTGTGGAGCCGATGAGGTGGACTAGAGGTAAAGTGTCTGCCTTGCAAGCGCTAGCCAAGGAAGGGCCACGGTTCGATCCTCCGGCATCCCATATGGTCCCCCCAAGCCAGGGACAATTTCTGAGCGCTTAGCCAGGAGTAACCACTGAGTATCAAACGTGTGTGGCCCGAAAAACAAAACAAACAAAAGAAATGTTATTGTACATTGAGTTTACTTTTGTGAAGGATACATATTTCTTATGTGGGGTACAGTTTTAATTTTATTTAGTTTTATTTTTAATTAATGTCTTTATTTAAACACCTTGATTACAAATATGATTGTGGTTGGGTTTCAGTCATGTGCAACATTCCCATCACCAATGTCCCAAATCTCCCTCCTCCCCACCCCACCCCTGCCTGTACTCTAGACAGGCTTTATACTTCCCTCATTCATTAACATTGTTATGATAGTTCTGAATGTAATTTTAATTTTATTTTTACATAAGGCTACCCAATTTTCCTAAAAATATTCATTAAGGAGAATTTACTTGTTCCACTTTACATATTATATAATTTGCCATAGATTCGTTGTCCATAAATGTGTAGGATAAACTAAGATTGTGTTTCATTGTTCTGCTAATATATTTTTGTTTTAGTACCATACATTTTAATTATTACAGCTTTATAGTTTAGATAAATTTGGGAAATGAGATGCTTCCCATGTTTTTAAAAATTCTTTGATTATTTGGGGGGAATTTTTCTTTCTATGCAAGTTTTAGTAAAGTTAATTTGATATCTTTAATAAGTCATTGGAATTTTACTGGTTATTGCATTGAATCTATGTGGTACTTTAGATAGTGTGCTCATTTAACAAAATTGCTTCTGCCAATCTGCAATTGGGGAATATCTTGTTGCTTATTGCTGTCCTTATTTACGTAACCAATTTTTACTGTATAAGTCTTTGGCTCCCTTTCTTCAGTTGATTACTATATACTTGATTTTTTTTGGTCAATAATTTGAAGGGGAAATAGAAAATATTTTGAAAAAAGAGCATTCCATGAAAAGGTTCACAGCATGTTAATAATTTTTAAACATGGAAAGAGTTTAAATATCTTGTTTTCCTGTGAGCATTGGCTACAACCGTGGCAAATAACAATGAGAAAGAATGTACCAATCCTTCCCCATAATTGCCCACCAGGACCTCACCATTAAGGTATCATGAAAGATCAGAACTCTTAAAATTCCACAGGATCTATACTATAGTACAAACAATAAAATTCTGAATTCTTTTTTTTGTTTCTTTTGGGTCACACCCAGCAGTGCTCAGGGGTTACTCCTGGCTCCATGCTCAGAAATCGCTCCTGGCAGGCACGGGGGACTATATGGGGCACCGGGATTCGAACCGATGACCTTTTGCATGAAAGGCAAATGCCTTACCTCCATGCTATCTCCCGGGCCCCAATCCTGAATTCTTTTTAGATTTCTTAGGCTCTTTGTCTAGTCTTTCAAAATAGAAATTATAAAAAGTAAATGGAATTACACGGTTTTTAATATTACTAATATTTGTCTGTCATGCACATAATACCAACATAATACATTTTACCAATGTATCAACCTCCCCTTTCTGAGGAGCCCAACACCACCTGCCTTCAACCTCATGAAAAAGAATCATGAAAAAATAGTAGAGCAATGCAATTTTGGGGAAAATATGTGAAATATAAAGATAAATGTCATAAAATTAATTTACATTCCAAGTTAGTATGTAAGAAAATTTCAGGAAGAGACTCTACTTACCAAATTAAAGGGTTTTTATAAATTCTCTGGTTTGACACTCAGCATTTCAGTGATACAGAGAAAGCATGGAGACTGTGTCCCATAAAATAGAATGAAAATTTTGTACAACCAGGTTATATCTGTACTAGTGACTCTAGAAAAATATGGAGGGTGTGGTATGCACATCTATTTAAAGTTGTTATTAAATATTTTACCTCAAAATGCTCTTAGTTTCTACTAGGGCGTATTCAAAGGGGAAATGCTGAATCCATCCTGATATGTTTATATTTTTTTCTTTATAAAATGCCCCTGGAATGTATCTTCAACCATTCCACCCTCACCCAACAGCCCTTTATTTAGTGTCTCAACCTGAATACCTGCTAATAAGAATAAATTAAGGGTAAATTGGTAAGGATTAAGTTGTTGGTATCATAGTGGGCTAATATACAAGACATAATGACATTCATGTTTTGGTTCATATCACATACCAATATACATATTTTTATTTTATTTCAAATGCTATTGAAAATAACTTCTGCTTAGTGTGCATCTAAAGAAGGCAACTTGATAAAGATACTATGGCCTATACATTTAATAGACTCCTACATGGCTATAAAAAAGACAAAATACTGAATTTGCTGTTAGATGGGTAGAACTAGAGATTATCACGCTTGGTGAAGTTATTCAGAAGTAGACAAGCAGCTAATTTATTGTATATTTGGGATAGAAAGTGATCTAGTAATGAAATAAAATGACCTAAAGCTGTAGAATGTAATAACTGGTATACAGAACTGAAATTAATGGATTGCACTGGGATCATGGTGGGGCAGGGACATGGACAATTTGTAGAGGATATGAGGTGACTTGTACCCATAAAACCCCCAAAGTAACAATATTGTAAATCATGTAACTTAAAAACAAAATTTTAATATAAGACAAGTCAGGTTCACAGAGATAGTATGACTGATGTGGCACTTGCCTTGCACACAGATAACCCAGTTTGATCCATGGTAACCCATACAGTACTCAGAGCACTTTCAAAGGGTATTCTTGAGTTTAGAGCCAGGAGTAACCCCTGATTATTTCTAGCTGCGACAAAAAATCAGGAGAGGTTACAGATAGAGCAGGAGGGTGAAACACCTTCTGACAGGTGAAGGGAGAGGTGAAATCTTGCAGCAGTTGGGCAAGGCGGAGGGAATCTATGCCTCTGGCAGATAAAATGAGGGAGGAGTCTTGAGGGTGGTGCCAAACCTCAGCAACCACAGCCATCATACCCACCTAGAGTCACATACCGTAGAAGGGATCCAGCCCTACGTGGCAGGTGACAAAGGAGGGCTGAAATCTGAAGGCGGTGTACTCCAAAACAGAACACCAAATGCAAGGGTAAACTAAAGAAGACACAAACAACAAGGGATATAGAAAGAAATCCTAGCAAATTTCCAAGTCCACCAAAATGCACGGGGCCTATTGATGAGGATCTAAAAGCGGCAATGCAAGCCATGGCAAAAGAAATCAAGGAATCACTAGCCAGTGAGTTCAAGAAATCCATAGATGAATAAATCAACAAACTCAAAGAACTTTTACAGAAGATGAAAAAATCCATACAAATGGAACTAAAGGAAATAAAAAACATCTTAGCAAGCCATAGTAGCAGAATTACATATTGGAGAAGCACACAGAAGAACTTGAAGAAAAACTGCTAACTAAAAATGACCCCAAAAAAAAAACAATAAGAATATAAAATATAAAGCATTGCAAGAAAAAGTTCAATATTTAATGAACAAAGACAAATGAAATAATCTGTGAATTTTAGGAATACCAGAAGGAGAGGAAATAGGGAAAGGTGGAGAACAAGTGGTCAGGTAAATAATAGCGGAAAACTTTTCCACCGCCTAGAAAGAGGCTCAAGTGAAAATCAAGGAGGTGAAAAGAGTCCCTAATAAAAGAGACCCTAATAAACCAACAACAAAGTATATTTTAATTCAAATGGCAAAAACAAACAAACAAAAACAAAAAAAAAACAAAGAGAAAGATTAAATCCTTATAACAATAAGGGAGAAAAAATCCTCAAGTACAAAGGACAGAACATACGAAACAAACCGAATATCCCATTTGAAACTATTCAAGCAAGAAGAGAGTGAAATGGCATATGTAAATGACTGAATTAAAGAAACTTCCAACGCAGAGTGCACTACCCAAAAAAAATCTCTCATTCATATGGGAGGGAGGACTAAAAACTTTCTCAAACAAAACAGAGCTTGCATTATTTGCACAAACAAAACTGATTTAAAGGATCTACTCAGAGATTAATTACACAATCCAAATCTCTGATTGTAACAACCACACTGTACACAGTACAACTGCACAACAGCCCTCTCTGTCAATAATCTCCTTAAATGTCAATGGACTAAACTCATCCATTAAAATACACATAGTAGGGGCTGGTGAGGTGACGCTAGAGGTAAGGTGTCTGCCTTTCAAGCGCTAACCAAGGAAGGAACGTGGTTCGATCCCCTGGCGTCCCCTATGGTCTCCCCAAGCCAGGAGCGATTTCTGAGTGCTTAGCCAGGAGTAACTCCTGAGCATCAAAAGGGTGTGCCCCCCCCCCAAAAAAAAACAACACAAAACAAAAAGTAAAAGACAGATAATAGAGAGTTGGATTACAAAAACCAAAAACAGATTTCTGCTGCCTGAAGAAACACACCTACAAGTAAAGGATAGACACAGGCTTAGAATAAAAGGATGGAAATCAATTATTCAAGTCAATAGAAAACAAAAAAGCTGGGACATCCAGTCTTATATCAAACCAAATTTCATTCAACCTCAAAAATGTGATCAAAGACAAAGAGGGTCACTACTTACTGATCAGGGGAACACTTGATCAAGAAGTACTAAGTATGATCAATATTTATGCACCAAATGCAGAGCAAGCAAAATATGTAAGACATTTGTCACAATCCTGAAGAAACATATGGAAGGAAATGTGATAGTAGTAGGAGATCTCAATACTCCACTATCACTACTGGACAGATCCACCAGACAGAAAACTAATAAAGAAATAAGAACCCTAAATAAGAAATTAGAAGAACTAGGGCTAATGGACTTATATAGGACTCTCCCCCCCAGAAACAGAATGCAGATTCTTTTCAAGTGCACATGGAACCTTCTCCAGAGTAGACCATGCCTTAGGGCATAAATCTAACTTGCATAAAGGCATAAATATAAGGATTATTAGAAGCACCCTATCAGAACACTATGCAACAGAGATCAAGATTGACTGTAAAAAGAAACTATGGAGAAAATCCAAAACCTGTAGATTATACAACATGCTGCTCAATAACAGCTGTATCAAAGAGGAAGTCAAGGAAGAAATAAAAAGATTCCTTGAGACAAATGATAATGAAGAGACAAATTGTTGAAATATGATGGGACACAGCAAAAGTAGTTTTGGGGGGGAGACTCATAGCAATACAGACCTGTGTCAAGAAAGAGAAAATGACAAAATCAGCAAAAAGGGACACATTAAGGAGCTGGAATAGCAGCAGCAAAGAAACCCAAATGCAACCAGAAGAAAAGAAATAATTAAAACCAGAGCATAAATAAACAACATAGAAACTAAGAAAACAATACTAAAATCAACGAGACCAGGCTTTTCAAAAGAATAAACAAGAAAGAGAACACTGGCAAGACTCACCAAAAAAGAGGGAAAACACTCAAATAAGTAGGATCACAAATGAAAGGGGAGATATTACAACAGAACCCCAAGAAATCCAATGAATCATGAGGACTTATTATGAACAACAATACACAGTCAATTTAGAGAACACAGAAGAAACTGACAGATTTTTGGAAAAATATCATCTTCCAAGACGGGATAAGGAGGATGTATAAAGCCTAAACAGGCCAATCACATCTGAGGAAATTGAATCAGTAATTAAGAAACTCCCCAAGAACAAAAGTCCATGTCCAGATGGCTTTACATGTGAATTCTATCAAACATTCTGAGAATTATTATTATCACTGGTCTACAGGCTCTTCCAAATCATTGGGAAAAAGGAATCCTTCCTAATTCCTTTTATGAGGCTAATCACACTCATTCCCAAAATGGCAAAGACACCACCAAAAAAGAAAACTAGAGACCAATCTCATTAATGAACATAGATGCAGAAATCCTCAACAAAATTTAGCAAAGCGAATCCAACAGTACATCAAAACTATTATACCCCATGACCAAGTGGGTTTTATTCGAGGGATGCAAGGAATGCTCATCATCATATCCAAATCAATCAACATCATACACCACATCAAAAACAAGAAAAACAAGAATCACATGATTATATCAATCAATGCAGAGAAGGCATTTAAGAAAATCCAACATCCATTGATAATGAAAATACTCAGCAAAATAGGACTGGAAGGAACCTTCCTCAAGATAGTTATAGCTATCTATAAAAAGCTCACAGCGAACATTATCCTTACTGATGAAATACTGAAAACATTTCCACTAAAGTCAGGAACTAGGCAAGGCTATCAACTCTCCCCACTCTTATTCAATATAGATTTAGAAGTCCTAGCAATAGCAATCAGACAAGAGAAGGGAATCAAAGGAATCCTAATAAAGAGAAACTAAAACTAAAACTATCTCTTTAGATCTTTGTAGATGATATAATATACATCGAAAATCCTAAAGAGTCCACAGTAAAACTCCTATAAAAGATTAACCATTACAGCAAAGTGACCAGCTACATAGTCAATAAACAAAAGACAGTAGTATTCCTCTATACAAATAACTAGAGTAAAAAGATATTAAGGAGACAATCTCATTTAAAATAATTTTCAAAAATATCAAGTACCTAGGAATCAACATTACAAGAGAAGTGAAGTACCTATACCATGAAATCTTCAAAACACTTCAGAAAGAAATTGAGGAGAATCTAAGGAAATAGAAGAACATTCCATACTCATGGGTAGGTAGAATCAACATCACCAAAATGACGATCTTCCATAAACTTCTATATAGCTTCAAATTCAGGCATTATTTTTAAGGACTTAGACAACTAATTACACAATTCATATGGACCACAAAAGACCCAGTTTAGCCAAATACATACTAAAAAACAAGAAGCTGTGTGACTTCACGTTAGCTAACTTGAACCTTTACTATAAAGCCATAGTGATCAAAACTGCATGGTACTGGAACAAAGTCAGAGTCTCAGACCAGTGGGTTAGAATAGAATATCCAGAGATAAACACTCCAAATATAAAGTCAACTAATATTTGACAAAAGAGCGAAGAACTTGAAATGGAACAAAGACAGTCTTTTCAACAAATGGTGTTGGAACAACTGGATAACCATCTGCAAGAAATTAAAGATTGATCCATACCTTACACCTTACAAAAAGGTCAACTCAAAATAGATTAAAGATCTTGAAATTATACCCAAATCTATAATGTTCATTGAGAAAAAATAGGCAAAACACTTAAAAACCTATATATCAAAAAAGTCTTTGAGCATCGAATGCCAATGACAAGAAATTTAGCGTCGAACCTAAATAAATGGTCTACATCCAACTAAAAACTTTCTGCATGGTGAAAGAAACCCTAATTAATACTAGAAGACAGTTAATGTAATGGGGAAAATTTTGCACTCAACAGTCAGATAAAGGACTGATATCTAGGATATACAAGGCACTCATAAAGGTGAGCTCCAAATAAATCTAGTAAAGCCATAGAAAAATGGGGAGAAGAAATGAATAAACACTTTTCCAAGGAAGACAGAAATATGGCCCACAGACACAAGAAAACATGCCCACCTTTACTCATCATTACAAAAATCCAAATTAAGACAACAATGTGGTACCACCTTACATCAGTGAGGATGGCTCTCATAAAAATTAAATAGACCAATCTCTGTTGGCGGGGATGTTGTAAGAAAGAACTCTCATCCACTACTGGTGGGAATGCTGCCTGGTCCAACCCCCTATGAAAAGAATGTGGAGAGTGCTCAGTAAACTCAGAACTGTGTTGCCATATGACCCAGCAATTGCTCCTGGATATCTATCCCCAAGTTGGAAGGGCATTCATCCCAAAGTATGTATGCACTCCACTATTTATCATACCACTAAGTACAATAGCCAAGATTTGGAATCAACCATGATGCCCAACAACAGATCAGTGGATCACGACGATGTGGTATTTATACGGAAAGGAATACTAAGTAGCAATTAGAAACAATGCAATAATGGATTTTGCAGCAACATGGGTGGATCTACAAAATATTATGTTAAATGAAGTAAGCCAGAAGATCATGGATAATTACAGAATGATAGCACTTTTCTGAGGTACTTGGAATATACACCATATATACATAGAATACTCCAAGAACAAATACAATGTTCTAATAGGATATAAACTCCAAGTACTCTAGTTGTCAGCATTTACTGAGGAGAAGTATTCAAAAACAAATGGAAAAGGAACAACACAAAATCTCAACTATCCATTATACCATAAAGAAACAAGCAACAATGAAAACAACGGTTTTGTGAACAGGGAAAAAGGAACTTAAACTATCTCTTTTTTGCAGATGATATGATGATATACATCGAAAACTCTAAAGAGTCCAGCATTTTACTACAAAGGTCTATAATGTCTTAGGGAGCTTATATACAGAAGCTGGTAAAGAATATGATTGGGGGCCCGGGAGATAGCATGGAGGTAAGGCGTTTGCCTTTCATGCAAAAGGTCATCGATTCGAATCCCGGTGCCACATATGGTCCCCCATGCCTGCCAGGAGCAATTTCTGAGCATGGAGCCAGGAGTAACCCCTGAGCACTGCCAGGTGTGACCACCCCCCAAAAAAAAGAATATGATTGGAAGCCAGAGACTCAGCGGCAGCATTTCCTAACATGTTTTAGTGCCTTAATCTTACTAGGTATAAAATAAACTCACAGCTTCTCTGTCCACAGGGATTCTTGGATATAAAGGGTGGGCACCCTAATTTGACACGTCAGTGCTCAGTTATACTAGATACCATATTCAGTTTGCATTATGAAAACGTCTTGATAAAGCACCCCAATATACCATATTTCTTTGGTTTATATCCTCTATTAGGACCTGAAGCATATGATCATTCAGACCACTGAAACAGTCAACTGCGAACCACAGAGTTATATAACAGGACCTACTCATCAAAATTGGGAAAATG
>PVKC010036900.1:0-13114 GCA_004027635.1 Crocidura indochinensis
ATCAGATTCCAATCATAGGGGCAATTGCAAACAGCAAGGACTCTGGATTGTCGCAAGGTTGCGCCCCGCTGTCCTCTAACGAGCTCTTTGCTATTCGCTAAATTCGAACTACTGCATCTTTGGGCACCCAAGAGCTCCTTGTATCCTTACCGGTGGAACCCTTTATAAACCCTGTGCTTCCTCAGTTCTGGGTCCGCAGACCATCCTCCTTCGTCAGGAGACTGTCGGACCCGTGGGGTGCCCAGGTAATAATAAAATTCCTATGATACTGGCATCACCGATTGGCAGTCTCTGTCTCTCTGGGTTTCGGGAGATGGCCAAGCCATTGGCTTCTCTAACTCTAACAGTTCACTGATTATGCTTTCATAACAGTATGTGTGTATATTTGTTTTTATATTACAACAAATGCACACTATAAATTTTTATACCAAAACGTTTTACAAACAAAAACAAAAGAATAATATTTTGTCTGATATTTTTAGCCATACCTTGCAGTGACCAAGGTTTACTCATTCTAATGCCTACTAGTCACATTTACCCTCTTATTTATCTACTGATGAAAAGATCTAGATAAATAAATAAAAGGGCAAATGTGACTATTAGGCATTAGAATTTCTGCTTTAAGAAAGAGGGAATTCGGGGCCCGGAAGATAGCATGAAGGTAAGGTGTTTGCCTTCCATTCAAAAGGTCATCGGTTCGAATCCTGGTGCCCCATATGGTCCTCCGTGCCTGCCAGGAGCAATTTCTGAGCATGGAGCCAGGAGTAACCCCTGAGCACTGCCGGGTGTGACCCAAAAACCAAAAACCAAAAAAAAGAGGGAATGCATTATGCCCTTCAAAATGTATGTAGCTCTTCATTCTTCCAAATTGTACAAATCACCTAACCTCAGAGTAGCAAAGTGGCATGATAAATAATAAATAAATAAATAAATAAATAAATAAATGTATGTATATATAGCAAATACCTGAGCATATTCTTGTAATAGACTGCATATATTCTCACCATAGCATATTTTTCTTTTTTTTCTTTTGGAAAGCAGCATCCTGTTTTGATGGATAGTTTGAGAAAACCCCTAGCTTACCCAGAAAAAGAAATCAATGAATGTAAATATAGAAAAAAGATGCTGTTTGTTTATAAGGACACACTCTTGGCATTTAAGCAGATAGTGTACAATCTGAGCTGTGTGTTGTGTTGATAAAGTGCATGGTATTTGAGAGAGCATTTTTTTCCATGATTCAGTATGTTTGGTTTACTCTTCAGCTATAAACACTTTTTTCATACAAATCTGCTTTTCCTTCTAAGGCGTACATATGTGAGCAATCTTGACAAACCGATCAAGCCAAGCTGCTAATAAATTTCTTTGATAGCTAGTCTTTGCATATCCTGTACCTCCTAAATATATAAATTTACAAATGTAATAAAAGAATAATTTTTATTGCATTTTAATGGAGTGATCTGGCAATTTTTTATGCTTGTGCTTTATTCGACTGTACTGAAAACCTTCAGAAAAAGCTTCATGTGCAAGATGCAAGTACAGGAGGAAGGGCTGGAGGAGAGAAGGTGGGAGGCAACGGGCTTCTCTGTACTCAGACAATGATTTGCATTTCTCGAATCCTTACGATTCATTCTCGAGTACAGTAGCTCTGTTGTGTGAGAAAGTCTCTTCACCTAGACCATAATAATTGAACTTTTACAGATTTTTCAAGTACATCGAAATGGCTGCTAAATCAGAAAGGGTGAACCGAAGCCTGTTCCACTGTACTACAGTTACTCATCTCCAATGCTATGCTGGATTTATTTTTGACACAAGAAAAGAACCATGAATTTTTGTCAACTGCAGCAAGGGAATTTACATTTGTTCTATAAAATGCATTGAAAGGACCAGCCTGCTCTTTGAGAATGGGAAATGTAATCTATCCAACTCTCAATAAACTTGAGAATATATATCTGGTTAAATCCATCTCAAATGAGATGCAGTCCTGGCAAGATGGTGGGCTCCGAAAGGCTGGCAATAAAAGTAGATATACAGTATCTGACATCAGATTGTTTCAAGCTTAATTTCAGTAAAGTAATAATGTCAGGGAAAGCAACGCTCTGTGATGCACATTTGATACCATTAGGTAGAAATGAAGCGATGCCTTAGGTACACAACCATTTTTTTTCTTTTCTTTTTTTTCTTTCCTTTCTTTTTGTCCCCAAATTCACAATACAGACCAGGCAAGGGTCTAGGTTGAGGTGTATATGGGGTGCATTTACTGTACCTCCTCTTTCTATACAGTCAGTGTAAAGAACACAGCCTGTGGTAAGAATTGGGAGGCCGTACACAACCATTTTTGACTCGGTGTTATAAGTAAAGAACAGAGAAATATTCAATGTGCCAGCTTCGGGTTTTCAGTTATAAAAGTTGACCAGGATACAGGATAGTGGCCAGGGAAAAGGACAAGCGACAGTAAATATAGTCTATTGTAGAAAAAGTCAAATGGGATTAAATTATTCAGAAGTATGTTCTGCATAAGTGCCCTCCACAATTTGCCCTGGGTGGCAAGTAATTGTCCGCAGTCGCTGAGCAGGAGCCTTCCAACACAGCGTAGTGAACAAAGAATGCATATGGATCATAGGCAAATGAATAAAAGCACCGCAGTGCCACTTCCAGCTTCACCCAGATGCATGAAATAATTGGTGAAAGGGGATGGATAGCTCGAGAAATCCAGGCCATGAACGCCCAGTTCCATTTATTTTTCTCTCAAATTGCTTTTTCCAGTCAATAAATAATCACATAATCACATCTACTTCCAGGAGTACATCCATGGTTGCCACCTTAGCAGGTTTCATTTGTGGACTCACTCTTCTAGTCAGGATTCCAAGTGTCAGGACTGCCTCTGGTCCTCATCTCAACAAATGTCAAGTGCATTTTGTCTTCAAAAACAATGGCATTTTCGGTTTTATTTATCTTGTAGGAAAGACACTCCCTACTTTCCTTTCTCTTTTGGAGAAGACATTGCAGCCAGCTCAGGTACAGATCATGTTTGTGTAAAATGATGTGTAGCACAATCCTAAAGGTAGAAACACTGAGTGTCTTCCCCTCCCGTAAATACCCCCCTGCACACATTTCCCACCCAAACAAGGTCAGATACCCTGACAAAGAGATTACTCGTCTATCTAGCCTCAGGTTCCAAGGAGGCAAGCAAATAATCCATAAGTATATATCCTTTATCATTTGGGAAAATATTATGGTAAACTTACATCAATACCTCGCATAATTAAAAAAATCACATCTAAATTCATTTTGCTCTGTAGTATAGTTTCAGTGCTGTGAAATGAATAAATAGAGCGACTGCATTTCCCCTTTCACCTCAAAAATAATGAAAAGATAACTGACAAACCAATATTGTGGCTATTAATAGTTGCATCTTTAAGCCATTTGGGTGAAACATTATGCTTTCATCTATTTGTATACCGGGAGTTTGTCCTCTGTCATTCCCTTTCTCTTTAATCTTGTTTGAGTGTACGGCTCACTCGTCCTTATTTTATTGACTCAATCACAGGCGCACTGTCACTTTTTATAAGATGGTCACTGCAAAATCACATCAAGCAAATTTTTGATTCTGCAGTCAGTAATTTAGTGCCTTTATGGAACTGCAATTTCAGGGCTCACTGCTTGTTTTTCTAAAATGTACTTTAGGAATTAGTTACTCCAGCCACAAATCAGTTGAATTTATGCACAGTTGTAATACAGTTTATGGCCTCATGGTACATTGCTTCAAAAACAGCAGATGTGAAATTATGATAAATATAATGAGTGTTTTTTTGCCTGATCTAGTGGAGTAGAGAAGGATCTGGAGCGTGTTTACCTATCCCATACAGTACATTTAATGTCTTAGTCAGGCTCCCTGACAATGGCTGATTAATGTCCTCATCTCCTTTATTAAAGATAAGAGTAGCACTGCAGTCAGGAGATAGAAAGCACACCATAAATCTTCGTAAAATGAGCAGTCAAATAATCACTCATCAGAAATAAAATCTACATACATTAACACCAACACTCAGCCTTCCGCGCACGCTCCCATAAAAAGCAAGAAGCGATGGCGGCGCCCAAGTTTTCATTTGAACTAGTTCTTTAAGTTGAATATTACCAACCCTCTAACCTGGATGCAAAAGCTGGCATTTAAAAGCATGTGAAAGGAGCAGATGCCTCACCATTACATTAAGAGCATGAAGCAGGCAACAATTAAGTGATTCACTGGAAAGACATAATGCTGATCTATGCTAGCAATTAATCACAGAATACATTAGACAATGATGGGTGACCTACAAATTTTTGACAAAATAATTTTTCATCATGTTGGCGATTTCTTAGCCTAATATGCCTGCAAGGCACAGAGTCAAAACCTGTCATTTATTCCATCGCTCCTTGACAGGCGGCAACCTGTCTTCCAGACAAAATGAACATTATCTGTGCTCACTAGACATTTAGTGCAGGGCTTAGCTTATGACTAATGATTATCGGCAGACAGAAATGTTAGAGTCTGAAATAATGTTCTCTTTGTTAAAGAAATTTCTTGAGGTAGAATTTTTTTTACCCGAAAGATGTTACAAAGATAAAAACTGTTTTTAATCTGGATTTTAATGCAACTCCAAGAACCAATGTTTCTCTTCTACCAAAATAAACAGAAGGATGTGACGATTTTTAAAATTAACATCTCATTTGAATACCATTTCTTGCCTGAAAATGTCTTATGTGGTTGGAAACTGAGCTACAAAGGAAAGCTCAGGAGATAGAGTCCTAAACAAGAAAATATGGGCAAGCTGTTTAGTGTTCCAGGTTTTATTTGGAATCTGGTGGAAATAAGTTAGAAACATCACGAGTGTATGTGCTACAGAATATAAGTAAATGAAGACCGTGTTAAGAAATGGACTCCCACCACTCCTATTTCTCTGGGTTTCCATCTGTCACGAGGTTCTTCAAAGCCCGAGACAACCTAATGCATAGTTGGAAAAAAGCAATTTTGAGCAAGAGAAATGCATAAAATTGCGTTTATTAAATAAGTTTAAAATTCCACAAGCAAGTGCTTTATCTTGAACTCATAATTAATATAATTGCTTTATTTGCTTTGGCTGAAGAGCAGATGGAATTTTTCAGTTCTTGTGTGTGTGTGTGTGTGTGTGTGTGTGTGTGTGTGTGTGTGCATTGCATGTGCAAAATGCCATCTTGGAGGTAGATTTTTCTTTAGATTCGGGCACCAAATTCCTATTAGCCTTAATGGGACTTGCACATGCACATTGATAGGAGAATATGCCCCTTAGGCTGAAAATTATAAAGAACAAATGGCAAGGACATCAAAATAGTAAAGTCTCATTTGGATGATCCATAAGCCTGCGCAGTTACTTCCCCGAGAAGGCAAACAAATGTTATGCCTTATGATGTTTCTGATTGTTTTGATAGCCCTGTAAATACATCCTCTAGACTCATTACTTAAGGAGAAATCTGTTTCTATCCAGCAATGCAATTTTTGACCACACATATTTAGTTCCAACCTTTTTTATTTGCATAATGTATTGCTGCAAGTCCATGCAACATAGTATACCTCATTTCAATCATACATCCTGCTTTATACCTGTCGTATGGCCTACATGTCACTTGATCTCATTAAGTGAAAGGGAATAGCAAATTCCAAATCCAGAAAAAGTCTGATTTCCCTCAGATCATCTGTGTTACATTGAATTTGCTCCAAATTCCTTCCAGAAAGCATGTGATTGATGCATAACCCAAAGATCACATGATTTTTTTGAGGTGGTTAGCAGTTGATCACCCATAAATCACATGGATTGTTTTATCAGTTTGTATAGACAGATAAATAAATAGCCACTTTCCTCACAACAATGGGCCACATTCTATTACTGTTCAAAACAATTGAGTGAAGGATGCTGGAGAAATGACCCCATCCTTTCTAAACATAATCAGGGTTTCCAGTTCAAGATCTGGGTATGCCAAGCATGAAAGCTAATATTTAAATGTCTGTCTAATCTCAAGATAATAAACCAGCTTTAGTCTTCAGTGATCACAAATTCCTTATTTATAAGCTTTCATTTTATTAGAAAACAAATATTTTTAAATTATTATAACCCCTTCCCCTCATCCCCATTGCTTGAAATAGGTTTTCTGATATGTACAAATGTTTTATTTGACAGCAGCAAGAGGTTCCTTGTTTAGGAGCCAGAGAGTTTGTGTTGTGGTGAATCTCCTCCAGAAATTATACTATTGCCACTTACTAATTGGGCAAAAATTTCTGCTTCCATACCACAGTGAAGTCAGTTCTATGTCCATTCATCTTACCTTGTCTTGGAAATCTGCAGGAAAATGTTCTGTTCTTCAATAAAACTGTGTTAATAAAACTATGAATGAGACACATGGATTTGTTCAGTCAAATGGTCATTTGCTACCCATCACGCATAATGTATTACAAAAGTGTACATCAGATTTGGAAACAAATCATTTGAATTTCAAAATTTAGATGGTAGCTCGCCTACCTTGGAACTATGGAAGGAGTGTTCTGCGCATACTAATTCTCTTCTGAAAGCCACTCCCGGCAGACAAGCCTCTCCTCTCTCCTAACTCCTATTGCATTTCAGCTTTTCCCTCAACTGTCTGCTACACAGTCAAAGAACTCATCAGCTTCTCCACATGTCCATTGGGATGGAAGAAACAAACTCTGATTCAGACATTTGATATCTGGATCATAATTACAATAGGGTCCCAGGAAGAAAAAATAACTGCTGTAGAAGAAAATCACTTCTGTGAATTTAGTAAGGGTGGAAACAATTATATATATATATAAACATATATATAAACATATATATAAACATATATATATAAACATATATATGTTTATATATATAAACGGACAGAGACACAGGTCCTATATAGCACAGGACCTGTGTCTCTGTCCCTGTTTTTAAACACAATTCTTATTAAATAATAAAGATCCAGTCCAGAGAAATAGTACAGAAATTAAGACCTTGTTCAAGGCCCTCGCAGCACATATGGTCGAAACACCAGCATGGGTTACTCCTAAGCACAGAGCCAGAAATGGCTCCTTGGGCACTGCCAAGCATTATCTCCCTCAAAACTAACTAACTAAATAAATGAATAAATAAAAATTTGGGGCAAGAACAATAGTACAATGGGTAGGTCACTTGCTTTGCTAACATGGGTTCATTCCCCAGAACTCTAAGTGGTTCCCCAGGGCTGCCAGTAGTAATCCTTGAGAGCAGAACAGGGAGTAAGCTCTGAGCACTTCTGCTTGTGGCCCCAAAATGAAATTATTGTTGTTATTAGTATTGTTGTTGTTGTCATTGTTGTTTTATTCAAGTATTGCTTTCAAAACAAATGTTTGATTTCCTGGGATTCTTTCAGTAGTCATATTGAAAACACTAAACATGAAGTTTATTCATAACATTACAGTAGGCTTTATTTTAAAGAACTTAGAATCTACTTAGAAGTCAGAGTGATAGTATAGCAGGAATGGTGCTTGCTTTCCACAACGCAGATAAAAGTTTGGTCCCCAATATTTCCTATGTTTATAAAGTCTTGCCAGGAGTGATCCATGAGCATAGAATCAGGAGTTACATCCATTTAATTTAACACTATTTGGTGTGGCTCAATTTTTTTTTTTAAAGCTAGAAATGTTTTTTCCCTTCCCCCCTTGTTCGTTTTTTCTTTTTCTTTTTTTTTGTTTTGTTTTGTTTTGTTTTGTTTTGCTCTACTTTTTGTTTTTTGATTTGTTTTTTGCTTCTTTTGGGGTCACAGCTGGTGGTGCTCAGAGGATGCTCCTGGCTCTGTGCTCGGAAGTTGCCCCTGGTGGGCACGGAGGACTGATTTTACCATCCATGACAGAAGTCTTCCATACACCACAAAAGAACCAAGGAGAGAGTAAATCATCATGCAAGGAGTCTATAGTTAATCCCATGACAGTATACTTCAGGGATGGAAAAAACCTGTATCTCCTAGGCCAAGAGAATTCCCTCTATAATATCCCCAATAGTTACTGTGCCTATGCAGGGAGAAAAAGAGAAAAAAACACAAAATAATTATTTTTCCACATATATTTATTGATTGATTGATTTTTTGACCTCTTTATTTTGGTATAGATATTGAAGTTGATGTCTCCTTTTCTATTTTTATATTATTTTATCTTATCTTTCTTCTTCTTTTTGCACACCGGCATGATTTGAATTCAGAACCGAGACTAATGTGTGGTGCTTCTCTTTATTGCAGTAGGTCTCACTGGATATTTAATTTGACATTTATTTTTGTACTGTTATGATGTTTCAATGTCCTCTCTCAAACTGAGGCAGATAGCCACTAGAAGGACTCCACCCATTTTCAGCATATTTTTAATTAATTAATTAATTTTTTAATTTTTATTATTTTTATTTTTATTCTTTTTTTTCTTAATCTTTACCCCATTCTATTGCCTTTCTTTCCCTTAAACAAAAACCACATAACTCGATTTATCTAGGTTAGCCTCTCATATAGAGGGAGAAACAAGGGAGGGCACCAGGACCAAACAGATGTATGACCACTGATAGTAGGCTAGACAAAGAGGGGACCATCTGCTCTAGCAGCCTGTGGGGGATTGTGGGGGATATGGGTTGCAGAAAGGGAATGGGAAAGGGGGTAGAACAAATTTGGTGGTGGGTATTCCCCTGATTCAATGTTAATATGTACTTAAAATACTAATGTGAAAGGTATGTAAGCCACTATGATCAAAATAAAAAAAAAATGTTACATCACAAAAAAAAGTAAATAAAGCTAGAAAGAGGATAGTACAGCAATTAGGCATTTGCCTTGCACACAGACTTCAGTTCGCCCATATAGTGCTCCAAGCCAGGAGTGATTTCTGAGTGCATAGCCAGCAGTAGCCCTTGAGCGTCGCAGGGTGTGACCCAAAAAACAATAAAAAAAAATAAATAGATAAACAAATAGATAGCTAGAAAGAAAAGAAACTCTCTAACCTGCGCTTTGACTTCTTCTGTCCCATGTAATGGCCTTCTTTGTCTACCCTTATTCTCCTCTAGTGGTATGAAATCTACCCCGAGTGTGGCCTTCTCAAAGAAATATAAAAATTTTAATAATAGTTATGGCAAACATTTATTTAAAATGTGCTAATACCAGATATTGAGCTAAGACCTTTATATCCATATCTATGACCTGGTTTAAATTAATTCTGTTTAATGAACTTAAGTTTAAGTAGGAAGTAATCAAGACAGAATTTGGAAAACTGACACAAATATATGTGTAAGGTGTGAACCAGTAAGCAGCTAGGGTGCTTGTCTTTAATGTGACTTACCTGGATTTCATCCCCAGAATCCTAAATGGTTCTCCAAGACACCTCCAGGAGGAAGTAATTCCTGAGGCTAGAGCCAGGAGTAACCCCTGACCAGTGACGGGTGTGGCAAAATTAATTAATTAGTAATAAATTTAATGAAATTAAAATATATGTCTATGTTGCTTCATTCTTTCCAAATAATGAGTCCATGGTAATATCGGTAATATCACGTCTTCTTTGCTTCTTGTTCCGTTTCCCTCTCTTCCAAGAGACACTTTTAGCCCAATTCAACATTTCTGGTTTCCTGGGTTAAACATGTGACTCCCCTTTGGATTGTCTCTCTCTCCTTCCCATTTTCCCCTAGTTATTCACTTAAGATGCGGCACCTAAAATAAAACATACTCATTTGTATGAGCTCCGGCCTCCATTTTTTAAACCATAGATTTATCTATGTAGACTATGATGGAATTGTCTTCTGTCTTAGCTCATATGTTGAATGTGTCAGGGTATATCGTGCAGTTGATAAATGAAGATTGCTGTTTGATAAAAGTAAAAGCTGCATTTCATATGACTATAATGTATCTCTCCCGGTATTTCCATCTGTTCTAATCAGTAGAGGTTGAGTGGAATCCTCAAGACCTCAGTTTCCTTATTTTTAAATAAGCTGTTAGTAGTTTTATCTTTGGGACCTATTTATATTTGTATTTATAGACCAGCTTCCATATTATCCAACCACTTAGCCAACACATATGCAGGTAAATTCTCTTTTACTGATTGCTTATTTCTCACCAAAGCTTACCAATTTGTGGGGGAAAGTAGAAAAAAGGATAAACAGAATTTGCGGGAAAAAAATTGAACCAACATTAAGGAAAAATTAAAATTCATTTAAATAAGAGTTTTGCTGATATTTAGGTTACTTTTTTCATAATACAAGGGATAATGTGTAAACTTTAAGCTGTAAATTTTGGCTCACCCAAAAATGATGGGCTCTTTTTTGTCAGGGAACCTTTGACATGATTTCAGATTTAACACAAAGAGCAATAATCTTTAAAACAGACTTTGAAAACACACTGGATTCACCATAAAATAATTAACAGAGATTTTTTAATCTAAATCCTACGTACTAGTTCTTTCTATGTGTATCAGAAAAATCATATACATTTGCAGTTCTCTGAATAAAGCTGAGATTTTGATAGAGTTACTACATTTTCACTTTACTCCTATCCTGAACATAAGGATTAGTGTGGCTATTTGCTGAATCATTTTTATGTCTGTAGCACTGACAGTTTTTTGTCATTTTTGATAGGAAGATGGACTAACATGGGATAGGAAGTACTGCAAATAAGACTCCCTCTTCTGAAAGTTTCAGTGACTTCTGGAGACTTCCAAAAGAAAAAGAAAAGAATCTCATGTTTATTTTCTCATTTTAACTGAAATATCCCCACTTCTTTCTAAGACATCTCAGAAGCAGATGATTTGGAGACAATTTTCTTTTTTATTAATATCTTTATTTAAAAACCTTGATTACAAGGTTTGATTGTAGTTGGGTTTTAGTCATGTAAAGAACACTCCCCTTCGCATGCACAACATTCCCATCACCAATGTCCCAAATCGGGGAGAATTATTCTGCTGTGTCCAAAAATGGTAGCAGCATTCCTGACACATATGCTCCTATTGTAAATCTCCTTAATTAATACATAACTTCCTGAAGATTACTACCACCATTTCTTTGCCTATTTTGTTTTATTTTTTTTTTAATTTGGGGCACTATTCTTCACAAAACTGTTTTTGTTTGTTTGTTTGTTTTGGGGGGCCACATCCAGTGACACTCAGGGGTTACTCCTGGCTATGCGCTCAGAAGTCGCTCCTGGGCAGGCACGGGGGACCATATGGGAACCGGGGGATCGAACCGTGGTCCGTCCTAGGCAAGGCAGCAGGCACCTTACCTCCTGCGCCACCTCCTGGCTCCCACAAAACTGTTAATGATAGTGTTTCATATATACAATATTCCAACACCACACCCTCTATCAGTGTTCACGTCCTACCATCATTAATCTCTCTCGTTCCTATTCCACACCCCATTCACCTCCTACCTTGAATAATTCAGTTCTTTACACTAGTTCTCATGTTCTGTGTTCCCTTTAGACATTTTTGTTTTCTTGCTATGTTTTTATATATTCTGCCTATGAGAGAGATCCTTCTCTATCAGTCCTTCTCCTTCTGACTGACATAACTCAGCACAACACACTTCAACTACATCCACATGGCAGCAAACTACTGTCTAATTTCATGTTTTATTATAGCTGAGTAGTATCCTATTGTGTGTATGTATGAAATATGTGATATATATTTTGCAGTTTCTTTTTCATTATCTATTCTTTAATATTTGGTTGCTTCCAGCATTTTGGCTACTATAATTGGTGCTGCAATGAATCAAGGAGCTAAATTATCTCCTCAGAATAGTGTCTTGTAATCCTTGGGATAGATAGCACAAGTAGAATTTCTGGGTCATGCTTAGGTTTTGTTTCTTTGGGGGGATGTGTGTCCATTTTATTTTCAGAAGAGGCTTAACCACTGAGCCACTTGAATCAATCAACAGTGGATGAAGAGTCTTTTTCTCTCGTTGTATGCCAGCACTGGTGTTTGCTTTTTGATGTATGCTGGTCTCGTTGGAGTGAGGCTGTATTTCATGAGTATTTTGATTTATTTATTTAGCATTAATTTATTTGTTTTAGTATTTATTTTTATTAGTATTTATGATTACTTAATCAGTGAAAGAGTATGTTTTTCACAAATTTGTTCGTCTTATGCATGTCTTATCTTTAAAAAATCAGTTCAAAACCTCATTTTGGGGAGTTGTTTGGCTTTTTGTTTTTGTGTTTATTGTTATTAATTTTTAAAGTAATTAAAAAATAAAAATGTCATAAACAGTGAAAAAAGTTTTACAAGTGCTTTATAGATGTTGGCTATTCCTTTTGTCAGATGAGTGGTGGGCAAATATTTCTCCCAATCTCTGTGGTATCTGTTTATTTTAGTCAACATTTATATTGCAATCCGGAAACTTCTTAATTTCATGTAATCTTATTTGTTAATCTTTACTTTCATTTCCAAGGCCAATGACATTAAGTCATTAAAGACACCATAACTCAGTGTCAAGAAAAGGTCCTACCTATGTATGCCTCAATATTATTTATGGTTTTAGCTCAAATATCAAAGTCCATTTTGTTTTTTTGTTTTTGTTTTTGTTTTTGTTTTTAATTTTTTTTAATTTTTATTATGAAGTTCATTACACAGGATTATTTACGGTACATAGTGACAATGAATAAAGGGCATTCCCACCACCAGTGTTGTCCTCCCTCCACTCCCATTTCCAGCATGTCACCCATATCTCCCTCCTTTACCCCCCCCACCAGAATACTAGTGTAACTGGTCTCCACTTTACAGCTTGCTGTAGGTTGGGTGTTCCAGTCTGACCATTTTCCATTTTCCATTTACACTACATATTTATATGACTGGTCCTGGTAACATCCTTTTCTCCCCTCAATTTATAGGCTGAATGATTCAAGTTATGCTATTCTGTTTGTGATAAAAAGGTTAAGGATAAGATAAGAAAAAAATTGATATCAACTACTAAAAGAAAATGAAATTAAAAAAGCACCGAATAATATCCACAAGAGTGAAAAAAAAGTGGAAAAAAGAGAGAAGGAAAGTAATATCAAAAACGGAAAAAAATAAAACAAAACAAAACCAGAAAAAGAAGTGGTAGGGTTTGGTGTTACCCCA
>PVKC010036901.1:0-13119 GCA_004027635.1 Crocidura indochinensis
TATAACCCCTCCCATGTACTATCTCCTCTCCCCCCCTCAGAAACCTTTACCCCTTAATCCAATCCCCAATATCCCAGCCATGTTGTAACTCTTCACCCTCAGTTCTTAACCCATTAGGCATCAAGACCAGCTTCCTACATCAATGAACCAGTACCCAGTTCCCAAGTGAAGAGTCTCCCACTCAAACTCACACCTCATTCCTGGCAAGAAAATACAACCAACACCCTGACTGACTCATGCAGTGTGGCTCTCCTAATCTCCTCTCCCTATTGTGGACTGTGGCTTAACACTGGATTAGCTCCAAAAGGGCTCTCATTGCAAAAACTCTACCAAAGACCTCCCTGCGTAGAGCCCACACCTCACGAGGAAATCTCAAAAGACAATGGGGAAGCCTATACTATCATAAGTATAGACCTACATAACACTACCTCTTTTACTGTTTCTCTCCAAATGTAAAGTAATCTTCTGTATCACTTTCTCCCTTTTTCTTTGTTTTTTTTTCTATCCCCCTGTTCGTTTTTTAAATTTGTTTTGTTCTAGTTTTTGTTTTTTGATTTGATTTGTTTTGTGCTTCTTTTGGGTCACAGCTGGAGGTGCTCGGAGGGTGCTTCTGGCTCTGTGCTCAGAAGTTGCCCCTGGTGGGCATGGGGGACCATGTGGGATGCCGGGATGAGAGCCACTGTACTTCTGCTGGAAGTACAAGCTCCTTGCCTTCAAAATAAAACTACTATCTTGAAGTAGACTGAGAGAAGTTTGAATAGAGAAAAATATTTTAAATATATCAAGAAATATCAAGATGCAATAGTTGACATAGTGCACTAGTGAATGACAGGGACAGTTGGAGGAATAAACTTGTCAAAGGTAAAGACAAATATCCCCAAAGTCAAATATTTATAAAAGAGGTGAGTAAATGAGTTATATTGCAAAAGTTATGGGCAAGATAATGAGAGAGTGAAAGGGGACATAATATGCAATGATGGGAATGTAGAAGTCAGGGTAGCTGGAAAGAATGATGTGAGGGAATTGGTAGTACATGTGAGAGGAGATAAGAAAGCTTCCAGAAATTCATATCATAAAGGACCATTCGGGCTTCCCCAGGGAAAGTTTGTTTCCTAGTGCTGATGCGGAAAATTGTACTTGTTCCAGTACTGGGATGTGAGGTTCGGAATTGGATGGTCAATGCACAATCAATTGAGGTCTAACTCAATCTCCATGGTAAATGTTCTGGGTGAAAAGAGCCCCTGCTCTATAAAATTTATGAGTTCCTATCCATAACAGATAATTACTTCTTTCTACATGTAAGATTTCCCCATTTTATTGTGCCTATGCAAAAATTATCAATATTTCTCTGGTACATATAGAGGTAAAAATATCAAGCTAAATATCAATCTCTACAACCTGATTTTAGCCTGAATTCATATTTCAAGCAAGATGTTTCTACTAGAAATTCCTACTAAGTAGATCCAACAAAGGGATTGGGGAAAGCTACCTGTACATATGGAAATAGATACTAAGATATAGAAATATTGTGGAATGATTCTACAGAAATATAAAGAAATATAGATATCCCCTTTAAGTCTTTTGAGATAGTTGGGGAGAGGGGTGTAAAATTCATTCATTCTGCCCATGGTCTTGTGGAGTTCACAGAAGTTAGAAATCAGGTAGTGTCCTCGAGCTGAGGGTCTTTAGGGAACCGAATATTATGGTAAGCAACAGTCTACATTGAGGGGAGGTAGAAGAAAAAGGTCTGCCTAGATTGCGTCAGTGGAAACTTCTTCCCAGGTTGAGACACATGACACCTTGACTACAAGGAAACAGCAACAACTTGGCCTAAGGACAGTTGCCCTAACTCACAACCTAATGGTGAGATAAAATTAGAAGATGCTCCATCTGAAGTTCTGTACAAAAACCAAGATTATTGGTAGAGGCCTTTGGATTGGTCTTTATATTGCCTTCTAGTTAGATAGATATCTCTCAATTGGTTCCTTTGGATTTTTTGTTAAAAAGATGTTTCCGGAGAGATAGCACAGTGGTATAGCATTAGCCTTGCATGCAGCTGAAGAAGGACAGATGGTAGTTCAAATCTCAGCATCCCTTATGTTCCCCTGTGCCTACCAGGAGTGATTTCTTAGTGAAGAGCCAGGAGTAGCACCTGAGAACTGCAGGGTGTGACCCAAAAAACAAAAAAATGTCTCATCTGGCTTTTCCCCTTCCTTTGGGGGTGGACTTTGTTTATCCAAATAAAGGCTACTCAGGAGGTCTGAAGGACGAGCTTCCATATAGATTCATGGTTCCACTTGGAGGAATGACAGGCTTGTGGGTGAATAGCTTGAAGTGTGAATTTCGGGCCTTCTATATGGATTATGTCATGCGTCGGAATTGCTGCTAGACCTGCATCTCCTTTCCTACCTGGACAGGGGACATGGGAATCCATTTCCCTCCCTGGGGAATATGGAACATATAACCCACCGTTTCACAACTGGTGCCTGGAAGAGGGCCTCTTCATCTGAGGATGATGTCTCTTTGGAGAATCTTATCTGCTCTTTTTGTATGAATGATGTTGTGATTAAGTGGATAAATTCACCCTTTTGGTTTTGGGGCCACACCCAGTGACGCTCAGGGGTTACTCCTGGCTATGCGCTCAGAAGTCGCTCCTGGCTTGGGGGATCATATGGGAAACCAGGGGATCGAACCGCGGTCAGTCCTAGGCTAGTGCAAGCAAGGCAGGCACCTTACCTCCAGCGCCACCGCCCGGCCCAAAATTCAACCTTTTGTAGAAACATTGGTTCTGTGTGATTTAGAGCTTTGGCTATAAGTTGACTAGGGACCTAAGTGCTAAGAAAATTATTCAATTATATTACTATCTTTTCCTTCCTGGATATAACCATATTCATTACTGGAGTTTTCATTTGTGTAAATGTTGCCCTAATAGGCATGTGGATAGGCTGATCATTGAAGGATAGAAAGAATAAGAATTCTGAAACTTTTTGAAATATAAATGTATTTTTTCTGTAGAAACATGGGCTCAGGGGCCGGAGAGATAGCATGGAGGTAAGGTGTTTGCCTTTCATGCAGAAGGTCATCGGTTCGAAGCCCGGTGTCCCATTTGGTCCCCCGTGCCTGCCAAGAGCAATTTCTGAGCATGGAGCCAGGAGTAACCCCTGAGCACTGCCGGGGGTGACGAAAAACCACAAGAAAAAGAAACATGGGCCCAAACCAAAGGTTTAGAAATTAGTAATTCACCACCTGTATTTAATACTAGCCCACAACCACCAATACTAATTCCACAGGCTAGTCTTAATTCCAATAATGATGGAGAGGTAATTGCCTTATAATGTGTGACTGAGTCAGAAGATTAATTTACCCTGCTCCCACCACCACTGAACCCTCGTAGAACTGGTATTGATAATTCATACTCAATTCTCTCCCATAAGAATAAACAGATCTATAAACATCTAGATATGAATTGAGTAAGAAAATTTATAAAGGCATGTTAAGAATATGACTAATTTCAGTGTATTGTATTCATCTTTAGTTTTGGTGCGAAAAACCTTGAACTCTTCATGACTTTCAGACAATTTTTGTTTGAGTAATCAACATGTGTAATGGGAAATGTTTTATGCCGAAGGAGTTAAGGCACAGACAGCTCTTTAGTCCAGACAATATCAAAAAGGATTTTTCAGAAGATACATGGTCTTATGAGCTGCTGATGGGGGAAATTATCCCCATGTTGTTTTGAATATTATCAAGAACGTTGCTTTAATGGCTTGGGAGTGAATTGATACATTAGAAGAATATGCAGGAAGTTACATCAAAATAACCCGTGGTAGTTCTAAGCCCTACACAGAATTCATAAAGAATCAGAGTGCTCAGAAGTATATTGAGAAATCTTTAGGTTATGAAAATGCTAATAAAACTTGTTGGGTGGTTTTTCAACCCATCAGTGAGTCAGAGAACCTAATGGGCTACAATAGGCTTATTGAAATTTGATAGTGACCCCTCAGTCCCCTTCCCCTCATGACGCCTGTGATGACATATGTAACAATTAAGCAAATCCCAAGGGAACAAGCTTAAAGTATGAAAACCTGAACTTTGACCTAGATGTGGCAGAGGATTCCACTGTCCCCAAAAGTGTTTTACAACTTTACATCATATTATGTCATATTATTACATTACATCATGTAGCTATGTAAACTCATGGAAACTGTTTCCATTGTGAAAAGTCTGGAAATTTGCATAAAATTGCAGATTGCTATATATTACTGCTCCCTTGGGACCAAAACTTTCTATGCTGTCCCTAGCCCTTAAAATTCAGTAACCTCTGCTACCAACAATTATGCTTCCCAGTCCAGTTCAAGGAAACACTGTTGCAATAAATTATCTCAAACCCACAACCTCCGGAAGTGGAGCCCTTGAAATACCATACTTCAAAAATTTAACTCTCACACTAGGTCAATGTCTTTACAAGTTGAGAACTGGAATAAGGAGATGCATCCCACAGTAACAGTAGGGTTGATTATAGTAAGAAGTTTGACTATTTACTTAAATAAAAAGAATTTATATTTTATTTGGTCATGAAAGTTTAACAAACCTAAAAGATTTATATATATAAAAATATATAAATATATATACAGTCCAAAACAGCTTATCACAAAATAAAAAAACAGATCCTGGGCCCAAAACCTTTAATATTGAGTTTAATTATATCAGCATGTCAATGTAGACAGTAGATTGGATCAACTGCTTATTAACTTGTTACATTATTTTCCTTATAGTGTGCATCAGGTTTTATGACAATATATTTTTATATCATTATTTAAACACCTTGAGTACAAATATGATTGTAATTGGATTTCAATCATGTAAAGAACATTCCCCTTCACAAGTGCAACATTCACATCACCAATGTCTCAAGTTTCCCTCCTCTGCCCCCCACCCCCACCTGTGCTCTAGACAGGCTTTCTAATTCCCTCATTCATTCACGTTGTTATAATAGCTCTCAATGTAGTTATTTCTCTAGCAGCACTCATCAGTTTTTGTGGTGAGCTTCATGTCATGAGCTTGACCTTCCAGCCATCCTCTCTTTTGTCTCTGAGATTGTTGCAAAAATGTATTTTATTATTCTTAAAATCCATAGATGAGTGAGACTATTTTGAGTTTTTCTCTCTCCCTCTGATTTATTTCACTCAGCACCATCGATTCCATGTACATCCATGTATAGGAAAATTTCATGACTTTATCTCTCCTGACGACTGCATAACATACCATTGTGTATATAAGCCACAGGTTCTTTAACCATTCATCTTTTGAATGACATCTAAGTTTTTTCCAAGGTCTGGCTATTGGAAATAGCACTGCAATGAATATGGGTGTGATGAAGGGATTTTTGCATTGTATTTTTATGTTCCTATGGTATATCTAGGAGTGGTAAAGCTGAATCGTATGGAGCTCAATTTCCAGTTTTTGAAGTAATGACCATATTGCTTTCCATAAAGGTTGAACTAGATGCTATTCTCACCAGCGTGAGTCCACATCCCCACCAAAACTGCTCGTTCTCATTATTTGTGATGTGCTCCAATCTCTATGCTATGCTGTGAGATTGTACCTCATAGTTGTTCTGATTTGCATCTCCCTGATGATTAGTGATGTGGAGCTTTTTTTGTGCCTTTTAGCCATTTGTATTTCTTCTTTATCAAAGTATCTTTTCATTGATTCTCTCCATTTTTGGATGAAACTGGATGTTTTTTCATGTAAATTTCTGTCAGTTATTTGTATAATTTTGGATATTAGCCCCTTATCTGATGGTTATTGGGTGAATAGTTTCTCCCACTCAGTGGTTTGTTCTTGTATCCTGGGCACTATTTCCTTTGAGGTGCTGAAGATTCTCAGCTTAATATATTCCCATCTGTTAATCTCTGCTTCCGCTTGTTTGGAGAGAACTGTTTCCTCCTTAAAGATGGCTTTAGTCTCAATGTCATGAAATGTTTTACCTACATGTTATTCTATATACCTTATGTTTTTAGGTCTGATATCAAGGTATTTAATCCATGTGGATGTTACCTTCAAACATGATGTTATCTGGGGGTCTAAGTTCCATTATTTCAGCTGGCTAACCAGTTGTACCATCACCAACTCTTGAAGAGACTTTCCATGCTCCATTTAGGATTTCTTGATCAATTATCAAAAATTAGGTAATTGTATGTCTGGGAAACATTCTTTGAGTATCCAAGACTATTCAACTGATCTTGAAGGTCTCTCTTTATGCCAATACCATGCTGTTTTGATAACTATTGCTTTGTAGTACAGTTTAAAGTTGGGGGAAAGTAGTGCCTTCTATTTATTTTCCCAAGGAGGATTTTAGATATTTGAGGGTGTTTATTGTTCCAAATAATTTGAATTTCAGAAGTGTTTGATCCACTTCTTTGATGAATGTCCTGGGTATCTTTAGAGAGATCACATTAAATCTGTACAATGATTTGGAGTATATTGCCATTTTAATGACATTAATCCTGCCAATCCATGAGCATGGTAAGAATTTACATTTCTAAGTGTCCTCTCTTATTTCATGAAGCAGTGTTTTATAATTTTTTTTGTATAGGTCCTTCACATTTTTGATCAAGTTGACACCAAGATATTTTAATTTGTGTGGCACTAATGTGAATGGGGTGTTTTCTTTTTTTTTCAGAGGAGAGCAAAACACAGTCCCCCACTACCACAAAATATGCAGTCGAGTTTCCCACAATTGGGGAAATTGCAGGGGTCAGCACACCTGGAGTGCAATGGGTTAGCCTCGACCTGGGGAAACCACCTTCGTGATCATGGTATCTCCTCTGCCAGGTAAGTATGGGGTTGTTTTCTTAATGCATTTTTTACCTTTCATTATTGGTGTATAAAAGGGTCATTGATTTTTGTGTGTTCATTTTGTGGCCTGTCATGTTGTTATATGCATCTATTGTTTCTAGAAGCTTTTTGTAGTCTTTAGGGTTTTCTGTGTAGATAATCATGTCATCTGCAAACAGTGAGAGTTTGAATTCTTTTTATCCTATCTGGATTCCCCTGATATCTTTTTCTTGCCTAATCACTACAGCAACTTCCAGTACTATGTTGAATAGCAGTGGTGAGAAGAGACAACCCTGTCTAGTACCACAATTTAGAGGAAAGGCTTTTAGATTTTCTCCATTGAGGATATTTTCCCTTGGCTTGTTGTAAATAGCCTTAACTATATTGAGAAAGGTTCCTTTCATTCCCATCTTGCTGAGAGATTTTTCATCAGGAATGGATGTTGAACCTTATCAAATGCTTTCTCTGCGTCTATTGATATGATCATGTGATTTTTATTTTTCTTGTTGTTGATGTTGTGTTTATGTTGATAGATTTACAGAAATTAAACCATCCTTGCATTCCTGGAATGGAACCTACTTGATCATAGTGAATGATCATCTTGATGAGGCAGTAGATCATAATTGCCAGGATTTTGTTGAAGATTTTTGCATCTGTATTCATCAGAAATATTGGTCTGTAATTTTCTTTTTGGGCAGCATCTCGGTCTTGTTTTGTTATCAAGGTGATGTTGGCTTCATAAAAGCTATTTTAAACTGTACCTTTTTTTCAACTTCATCAAAGGGTCTGGCCAGGATTGGTAGTAATTCCCCTTGAAAATTTGAAAGAATTCATTAGTGAATACATCTGGGCCTGGATTTTGTTTTTGGACAGACATTTGATTACAGTTTTGATTTTGTCAATGGCCATGGGGATATTTAGATATGCTACATCTTCCTTATTCCACTGTGGAAGGTTATAGGGGTCCAAGAATTTATCCATTTCTTCCTGATTCTTATATTTGGTGGTATAGAGTTTCTCACAGTTGTCTCTAATTACTCTTTGAATCTCTGCAATATCTGTAGTGATCTCCCCCTTTTCATTTCTAATTTGTGCTATCAAGTTTCTCTCTTTCTTTGTAAGTTTTGCAATGGTCTATCAATCTTGTTTACTTTTTCAAATAGTCAACTTCTGCTTTCATTGAAATTTCAGATAGTTTTTGGGTTTCCCCTTAAGGGATTTCTGCTTTAAGCTTTATTATTTCCTTCTGTATCCCTATTTTTGGTTCCTTTTGTTGATCATTTTCTTATATAATTTTTATTTTGACCATATTGTCTTACATATCCTTCACAGTAGTATTTTAGGTACATATTAACACTGAATCAGGGGAATTCCCATCACCAAATTTGCCCTCCCTCCACCCCCGTTCTCATCCTGCCTCCCCTCCTACCCCACCACCACCCGGGCTGCTAGAATAAGAGGTCCCCTCTGTGCCTAGTTTACTACTTAGTGATCATATATCTGGTTGGTTCTGGTGCCCTCCCTTATTTCTCCCTCTGTTTGATAGGCAGAACTAGATAGCTCTAGTTATGTGGTTTTGTTTGAAGAAAGAAAAATCAATAAAGTGGGGTAAGAATCAAATAAGCCAAAAATGGGTGTAATCCTTCTAGAGACTCACAACCTCGGATTGAGAGAGGACAGGAAAAACAAAATTGAAATACCACAACAATACAAAAAGAAATATAGAATAAAATATTCAGTGAGCACTACAGCACTAAAGGCAAGCACCGCTTAATAGTCTAAGTCCTGAAATAAAACCGTGCCAGAAAGCAAAAAGAAAGATAAAGATAAAATAACATAAAATAAGATTGGGGGCATCAACTTCAATATCAACACCAAAACAAAGAAGTCAAGAAAGATAAAATAGGGGCCCGGGAGATAGCATGGAGGTAAGGCGTTTTGCCTTTCATGCAAAAGGTCATCATTTCGAATCCCGGTGCCCCATATGGTCCCCATGCCTGCCAGGAGCAATTTCTGAGCATGGAACCAGGAGTAACCCCTGAGTACTGCTGGGTATGACCCAGACTCCCCCCCCAAAAGAAGATAAAATAAAAAATAGATAAATAGATCAAAAAAACTATTTTGTGCTCTTCTGTTTTTTCCCTGCATAGACATAGTAAAAATTGGGGGCATTAGAGAGGGAATTCCCATAGCCTAGGAGGCACAGGGTCTCTCCACCCTTGAAGTATAGTGCCATGGGGTTGGTTTTAGACTCCTTGTTTGTTCATTTTCTCTCCCCTTAGTGCTTTTGTGGTGTATGGAAGACTTCCATTTCATCAGAAGATAAAATCAGACCTCTGTAACTAAAGATCTTGGTAGCCGTTGTTGATAATTTTCTAATTTTATGATCTGCGTAACTAGGCTATTCAGTAATTCCCCTTCTTCCTTCCTGATGTGTGCTTGCAATGCTTTAAATTTTCCTCTTTGCTTTTGCTGAGTCCCATAGATTCTGAAAGTTAGTGTCTTCATTGTCATTTGTTTCCAGGAAAGTTATTGTTGTTCACTAGCAAGCTGTTTAATTTCTAGGTGGTAATTTCTTCTTCTGTGTCCCTTTGTAGTTCACATCTAATTTCAGAGCCTTGTGGTTGGCTAAGGTAGTCTGCAAAATTCCTATCATCCTGATTTAGTGGAAGTAGGTTTTATGTGCAATCATGTGGTCTATCCTTGAGAATGACTGATGTACGTTGGAGAAGAATATTTTTCCAGCTTTCTGGAGATGGAGTGTCCTATATATATCTACTAGTTTTACTTCTTCCATTTCTCTTTTAAGGGCTAGTATATTTTTGTTTGGTTTCAGTCTGGTTGACTTATCTATTGTTGACAGGGCTTTGTTGATTTCTCCCTCAATTATTGTATTATTATTGATACCCTCTTTCAAATTTGTCAATAATTTTATTAGATATTTTGCTGGTATCTCATTGGGTGTGTATATGTTTAGTAGTGTGATTTCTTCCTGTTGCACATATCCCTTGATTAGTATGAAGTATTCATCTTTGTCCCTTACAACTTTTCTGAGTCTAATGTTTGTGCTCTCTGATATTAATATGGCCACCTCAGCTTCTTGAAAGGTGTTGATTGCTTGGATAATTTTCCTCCAGCGTTTGATTTTGAGTCTTTTTTTTCTGACTATTCAGGTGTGTTTCTTTTAGGCAGTAGACAGTTGGATTCAACTTTTTGATCCATTTAGCCACTCTGTGTCTCTATATTGATGCATTTAGTCCATGGGCATTGAGGGAGATGATTTTCATGGGATGTAATATCATCTTTGTGTATATGTTTGGCGTGTCTGTTGATCTGTCTTGTCTTAAAATAGATTTTTAGTTTTTCCTTTAAGGCTGATTTTGCATCTGTAAAGTTTCTGAGCTGTTGCTTATCCATGAAGTTATGTTTCCTTCCTTTAAACCTGAATGTGAGTTGGGCTGGGTGCAGTATTCAAAGTGAAACCTCTATTTTATTCAGTCTTGTCACAATATCCCATCACTGTCTTCTGGCCTTTAGTGTTTCTTGTGACATGCCCTCTGTAAATCTTATGGATACTCCTTTGAATGTAATTTCCCTTTTAGATTTTGCTGCTTTCAGTCTATTATCTCTATCTGTAGGATTTGTCATTGACAATAAGATGTGTCTTGGGGTGTTTTTCTTCGGGTCTCGTTTAGCTGGTACTCTTCAGTCATGCAGGATTTGATTGCATGCATCCGTTAGCTTAAGGGGTTATTATTTAATGATGTCTTTGACTGCTGTTCTTCCTGTTGATCTTCTTCCTGGGCATCTGCGACTCAAATGATTCTTACATTGTTTCTGTTGAGTTTATCAAAGTCTTCTATTTTCATCTGTTCACATTCTTTGAGTACTTTTTCTATTGCATGATCTTTTGCCTTAAGATTCTTTTCCTATCTCTTCTGTTTGGACCTGTTCTGCATTTGATCTTACAGTTCACTGATTCTGTCCTCAGCTGCTTTTACCCTGCTGGAGAGATTTTCCATTGTGTTTTTCAGTTGAACTATAGTGTTTTTCATATCTGTTTCTTCAGTTTGGAGTTTTCTGTTTTCTGTCTTTGTGTTCAGTTCAGCTAGAGCTATGTTTTATTTGATTTACATGAAGATCCTCTATATTTCTATTCTAAACTCCTTATCTGAGAGATTAATCAGATGGTTGGTATTTTGGGGTCATCAGAGCTATCATCTTCATTCTCTGTGCATGGTGTTTGCCTGTGAGGTTTCCTCATTGTCACTCGTAATCATTTTTTATGCGTGTTATGGTGGGGTTCATTCGTTAGAATGAGCACATGACCACGAAGTGAACCAGAGAAGCCATTCTCTTCAGGAGCCTCTAAGAGTAATTCTGCTGGGCCCTTCTCGGCCCACCCAGTAGAGGTTCAGGAAACAGCAAAGTGAAGAAATGCAAAAGCTACACAGTCTCTTCCAATTGGTAATGCCACAGCAAGGGCAGATTCCTCCAACCTCTTTCACAGACGGAGAATCTGCCTTCGTGCAAGTTACCTTGGAAGCCGGTTTTACTCACGGACTCAGTCTTCCTTGACTTTTCAGCCTGGGCAACTTTAGGAGAATGATTTTGCTTGGCCTTTCTCAGTCCACTCAGGAGAAGTTCAGGACACACAGCAGTAGAGAAACACTCAAAAGTGACACACATAGTCTCTTACAATTGGTAATCACACAGCAGGAGCAGATTCCTCTGGCCTGACATCACAAACAGAGAATCTGCCTTTCTGGTCTTAGGGATATTATACAGGATTACAGGTAAAGAATATGATGGAAAGCCAGTGACTCCAGCAAAAGCATTTCATAACAATGTGTGTTAATGCCTCAATCCCAATATATTTAAAATTACCTCTCAGCTATTCTGTTTACAGGAGTTCTTCAATGCAAAGGGCAGATAACCTAAGTTGAACACCTTGGTGCTCAGTCACACTAAATACAATATTCAGTTTGCATTATCAAAATATCTTGATAAAACACTTCGATATACCCTTATCTCTGAGTTATGGCCTCTGTTAGGACCTGAAACACGTGACCACTGAAGCAGTCAACTGTGATCCACAGACTTATATTATAGGACCTACTCATCGAACACTTTTAGGCAAATTAACATTTCCTTTCTCTTTTCCTCTTTCTTCTCACTACTTATTTCTTTCTTTCATTCTTCCCCTTTCTTCTCCTACCTTTACTTCCTCATTATCATCAATTCAATCTATTTCAAAAAAAACCCACACTGTTACTTTCTCTTTAGAAAAAGATTTCCAATACATAAGACAAAGCAGACAATACTAAATAGGGTAACCACTTACACAGATAGGCTTCATCAACTCATTGTTTAGTACACGAGATGTGAAACCTATGTATACCCTATATTGATCCAGTCATAACCTAATCCTGAAATTCTCATTTAAGAAGGCCCAAACCCATCACTGATGAACTCCCTAGAAATTGAGCAAATATCCCAACTTGGATAAACTGGCCTAATGTCTCTTAGCTGATTTATTAATTTTTGCCTTATTTTTACTATATTCACCATTTTTTCTGTTCTCTTATTTCTTGCTCTCTCCCTCCTCTTTTTCTTAAGCTATACCTAAGATAATTAGTATATGCTTCTATGTGGGTATGAGTACATAGAGAGGACTCCTCCATGAGAGTTAAATCTAAATTGCAAAGAACCCATGCCCATAGTATATATAGTCCCCCTTTATACTATTCTTTGTACCCCCTTCAGAAATCCTACTATTCCTTCACCCCCAATCCCAATCTGATATTACACCTTATTACAGCTTTTTACTCTCAGTTCTTAACCTATTAAGTATCAAGACAGACCTCCTACCCCAATAAGCCATCACTCAGCACCCAAGAGAAGGGACACCCACTCAGACCCATATCTAGTCCTAAGCAAGAAGCTACAACCAACACCCTACTGACTCATGTTGTGTGGCACTTCTTCTCACCCTTCCCAAATATGGACTGTTGTTTGATACCATACTCAGCTCCAGGAGGATCCCCAGCACAAGAACTCTACCTGAAACCTTTCTGCCACAAATCTTTCTCAATCTCATGAAGACCAAGGTATGTGATGAATGTGCCCTGGACACCACGCCCCAGAAGAAAACCTCAAAAGACAATGGGGAGGCCTATATTTCCTTGATAAATTAAATGCATATATAACACTATCTCTTAGTCTTTTTATTCCCAAATGTAAGGTAATTTCCATCATTACCTTATTTCCTTAATTTTT
>PVKC010036902.1:0-13117 GCA_004027635.1 Crocidura indochinensis
CAAATTTAATGCAAGTCCTCTAAGTATACCCTTGACTATCTACAAAGAAGAGGATTAAAAAGTCTTGAAAATTGGGGCCCGAGAGATAGCACAATGGTAGGGCATTTGCCTTGCATGCAGTCTATCCAGGATAAACTGTGGTTCGAATCTCTGCATCCCATATAATTCCCTGTGCCTGCCAGGAATGATTTCTGAGCACAGAACCAGAAGTAACCCCTAGCACCGCCAGATATGAACCAAAACAAACAAATAAAAAAAGGTCTTGAGATTAATTCTAAACAATAAACATCCATGAATAGCTAAAGCAATTCTTAGGAAAAAGAGGATGGGAAGCAGCACTTCCCCAACTTTAAATTGTACTACAAAGTAATAATCATTAAAACAACATGGTACTGGAATGAAGACAGACTCTCAGATCAATGGAACAGACATGAGTATTCAGAGAATGACTCCCAGACATACAGTGAATTATTCTTTGACAAAGAATTTTAAGAAACACAGACGGAGCAAGGAAACCTCTAGAACAGGTGGTGTTGGAACAACTGGTCAGCCACATGCAAAAATGCAAACTTATACCTCTATCTAAGACCATGGACAAAGGTCAAAATGGTTTAAGACCTTGTTATCAGACCTAAAACTATAAGGCTAAAACTATAAAAGAAAATGTAGGCAAAACACTCCATGATATTCAAACTAAACTAAAGGCATCTTCAAGGAGGAAATACCACTGTCCAAACATGTGGAAGCAGAGATAAACAAATAAAACTACATTAAACTGAGACACTTCTGCACTTCAATGAAAACAGCAACTAGGGTACAAAGGTCATCCATGGAAAAAAGGAGAAACTATTCACCCAATAACTATCAGATATGGGATGAATATTAAGACATACAAGGTATTGACAGAATTTAACAAGGGTCTAACCCCATCCAAAACTGGGGAGACGTAACAGACATTTCCTCAAAGAAGAAATACAAATGGTCAAGAGGCTCATAAAAATGTTGCACATCACTAATAGTCAAGGAGGTGCAAATCAAAACAACCATGAGGTATATTCTCATGCCACAGAATCTGGTACACATCACAAAGAACAGGAACAACCAGTGCTGGAGTGAATGCAAAAAAAGAAAAGAACTCTTATTCACTGCTGGCAAGAGTGCTATCTAGGCCAACCTTTATGGAAAATAATATGGATATTCCTCAAAAAAAACTAGAAATTGAGCTCCCATATGATCCAGCTATACCACTTTTAGGGATATACCCCATGAAACAATAACAAACAAACAAAAACAAATACAAATGAACTTCTGCATTTATTGCAGCACTATTTACAATAGCAAAAATCTGGAAACAACCCAGTTGTCCAACAACAGATGAGTGGCTAAAGAAATGGTGGTACATATATACAATGAAATACTACACAGCTGTTAGAACTATTGAAGTCATGAAATGTGCCTATTATACCTGGTTGGATATGGAAACTATTAATCTGAGTGAAATGAATCAGAGAGAGAGAGGGAGGGAGAGAGAGATACACAATAGTTCCACTCATCTGTGAGATTTAAGAAAAATAAAAAACAGTATTAACCCAGAGACATGTGGTCTGGAAGGACCAACCCATGATATGAAGCTTACCACAGAGTGTTGAGCACAGTTGGAAAAATAACTGCACTAACAACTATCCTGCCAACAGCAGTGAGAGAGAGAGAGAGAGAAATACAATGCCTGTCTTGAAGACAGGCAGGAGTGGGGAAGCAAGAAAGTGGGGAATATTGGTGACAGAATAGTTTCACTGGTGATGAGTGGTATACACTGCTAAAATAAAGAAAGTATTATAAGAAATTTCTATAAATACCTTTACCTCTAAAAAGTAAAACTAATGTTGGTCTGAAAAAAAAAAAGAAAGAAAAGAAAGCTTGTTCTCCATGGTGGACATTTAGCTGCTTCTCCTTCACAAAAGTATTTCGCTGAACAAGAGGGGTGGGGCAGGCTTGGGGAAGGGGCTGGTGAACTTTCAGCTCCCAGGTCACTACTGAACTTGTTTTTGTTCTTGGAACTGAACGGCTTTTGCCAGCATGAAGAATTGAGAGTTTTTGGGCCGAATGCCTTCTACCAAGCTCAAATGGGTCTATGGGGCTACCATCCCCCACCAGGCTTCCTTCTTTTTCCTCCCAGACTCCAGGGCTATCCTTGGGCCCCCGCCCGGTTGGCCAGTGAGGTGGGTGTCAGGGAGGACTTTGAAGAGGACCCTAGGTCTTCCCCATCCCCTAACCACAAAAGAGGGGCGGACTTGGGGAAATTGCTAGCAACTTTTTTTCCCATCAGTCTTCATTCTCAAAACCATGCCCCATGCATAAAGTATAGATAATTTAACAGGATATCATAGGGCTCATAATCTTAGAATGCTTTTAGGAAATGAAATAGTATATTCAAGGCCCACTGGACAATATTTCATGTTATAAACTCAACATACAGGGCCTGCTACCATATCACTTAGCTTTTGAGACTTGACAATTATGATTGTTTTTTAAAAATGCTCTATACACAATCTAATCCTTGAAACCTTTCTTCAAGTAAAGTTTACTATGTTTGGTCTAGAAAATGGAAAAATGTTACACCAGACTAGCCAGCTTTATATATGTATATATATATAATTTTTCTTTTTATTTTAATATTTTATTTTATCTTTTTTTTACTCTTTTCTTTTTAAAAAAGTGTCCTTTATCACTACATCTTGGTCACTTTTTCAACTGTAGCCCATGGATTTATCCTTAGTGAATGCCAATATCAGTGCATGAGTATATGTGTTTGCCATATCAATGTCTGTCCTTTATCCTTTCTGACATATGCCTATTTAATGGTTTTGAATCTACATTACCATTTCATTTAGCTTTCTAAACTTGAATACTATTATTTTTTTCTAAAAAGGCACTATACAAAATCTAATCCATGAAGCCTTTCTTCAGTATAGTCTACCCTCACCAAGCATGACTGGCCTAGAAAATGGAAAACCTTTATATCAGACTAGCCATCTTTTTATTTTATTTTTTATACATTTTGTTCCATTTCATTTGGGTCAACTTTTCAACTGTAACCATGGGTCAATCCTTAGTGTTTGATGATCTATGCTCATAAGTGTACAGGTCCGCCATACTTATATCTGTTTAATGGATGTTTGCAATATACAGAATGCCCATGTTGTATACTGTCCTTCCTCCATTTGCTCACCACCTTACAAGCTCATTTCTAGTCCTTCACTCTCTTACCCTACCTTCGATTACCCCACAATTAACCATTTTTACCCTAAGTTCTTGGCTCCTCACAAAGCAGATCATTATCTCCACTCAAGCCAACTCCCAAAGTGAAAAGATAGACTCTCAACACAAGAAGAAACCAATACTACGTAACTATTGATCCACTCTCAGTGGCCTCCTTTCCTCGAATTCCCTTCACTGTGGACCTTTGCTTGCTACCAGTCTCAGATTCTGAGAAGTCCCTGCTCAAGAACATTTCCTGATATGGGACTGCTGGGAGCCGTTTTTCAGACTCCACAGGTCAAATCACAGATCAAAGCAGCGCTCCGGAATTTATTACCCCCTTCCCCCATCTATTTCTAAAGACTTAAAATGGACATGTATATCTCCTTTGAATATCTTAGATGTATTCCTTTAAAAGGTATAACCCTTATTGAATATCTTCTTATAGTGATAATTTCCCCCATTGTTTTTTGTTTTGTTTTGTTTTGTTTTTGTGATCTATACATTAAGGAATTCTGGTATAAAAGTCTCTCTGTTTGGAGTTCATGTTAGAATCAAGTTATGGGCATAGTTGAACTTGTTCCCTCAGCCCCCATATGCACCAATAGTAGTTTGTGGCATTGTTCCTTTTTTCGTAGGCACATTGAAATGGGAAAATCTTATAAATGCAAGCAAGTTCATATCTAATAGAGATAGGAACACACAGATTTTGTAATGCAGTGGGGCCTTACACCCTGAACATTGTCATAATGACTTGGCTTAGGCCTCAGAAGACAAGGCATTGTCCATTCACCACTGAACCTGAACCACAAATAACATCTACAGAAACAATTACAGTTGTCTATAACATCACCAAGAAGCAAACCTCTACCAGGGAAGACCCTACCACTGCCCTGGCACTGACTTACTCCAAAGAAGGTTCTTTTAACACCCAGATGACTTAGCAACATCAACAACCTCCTTTCAGGGCAGGGCTCTCTGCATTGCCCTCTAATAGTGAGGTGAAACTAGACAATTCTTCACATCATCCTGACTTTGATGTAGGATATGCACAGGATAGAAACCAGGATTTCTAGCTACAGAAACCTAATGCCAACAACAGCGATTGTGTGAAAAATTTTTACTGGAACCACAGAAAATGACTCAAGGGTAGAACAACTTAGTATGTCTGGAGCCCAGAATTGGTCTTATTTCAGAATACTTCAGAGATAAGGTCTCCTTGTATTTAGGCCATGCTTTCCCTTTTTATTTCCCCCATATTTTGCTGGCCCATGCAAACAACAACAATTGTCACTCTCACACTGTCTTTACTGTATATCTTTAACTCTTATCCTTAAAAATAATGAAAAGCTTACTAAACCTTCTGCTATTGCTTTTAATGAGGTCATTGGCGATACAATAATTTTCACAAGTAAACCTGCTACTGGACTTTTTCTTCTTTCCTTTCTCTACCATTCTTTTAGTTTTTCTTTCTATTTTTAAAATAACTTTGCTTTTGGTCATCTTGAACAAATGTATTATGATAAGTTATGTCAACCATGTGATGCACTTTCTTTAAGTAAATTTAATAAAAATAAAAGTATTATGCTGAGTTGTCAATGTATTTTTCAGAGTTTGGGGGGGTTGGGTCACACTCAGTGACTCTCAGGGGCTACTCATGGCTATGCACTCAGAAATCACTCCTGCCTTGGGGGACAGATCATATGGGACACTGGGGATTGAACCGAGGTTCGTCCTGGGTTAGCTACATGTAGGCAAACGCCCTACAGTTGCATTATCAGTGTATTTTTCAGTTTTTTTGTCCCCAATTTCCAATACAGACCAGGCAAGGGTCTGGGTTGAGGTGTATATAGGGTGTGTTTACTGTACCTCCTCTTTCTATACAGTCCGTGTGAAGAACACAGCCTGTGGTAAGAATTGGGAGGCTATTTTTCAGTTTTAATATTTTATCTTTTCTTACTTCTCCAACCAAACTATCATGTTTATCTTTATGTTGAGTTTGATAATGTTGATGTAAATTTTATTCTTTAAACACAGACACTATATTCTGATATATGAAACACACAGCTCTTTCCTAGTCCTCCATTAAAAAGTAATAATAAATCCACTGTTTGTTTTTTTTTGTTTTGTTTTGTTTTTTTGGGGGCACACCCGGTGATGTTCAGGGGTTACTCCTGGCTATGCGCTCAGAAGTCGCTCCTGGCAGGCACAGGGGACCATATGGGGAACCGGGGGATCGAACCACGGTCCGTCCTAGGTTAGCGCAGGCAAGGCAGGCACCTTACCTCCAGCGCCACCGCCCGGCCCCCAATTCACTGTTTTTTGTTTTTTTTTAATATCCTACATTCCACCAGATGTATAGAGAAAGGAAGAGAATACAAAGGGGTGACTATGGACATGCATTCCACACATGCACACTGCAAGCCCAAGACAAGTAGATTGCTAAGTAGGACAAGTAGCTGTGGCAAAAACACAGGTCAGCCAGAATGTCTTCAGTGGACTATGTGTTGCCCACAGGTACATAGTTTGAGGACCCCCACTCTGTATGGTCCCCTGAGTCATATCAAGAATCATACCAAAGCATACAGTCAAGAGTAAGCCTTGAGTACCACCAGTTGTGGTTCCAAAACAAAATCATTTTTTTACAATGTAATTTTTTCGCTTTCCTACTGGAAGGAAATATGAAATCTAAAAGCTTTATTTAAACTTGATTCTGATTTAATATTTAGACCTTGTCTAGTTCAAGAATTTTCAGATTAGAGCCTATTATATACTCAGATTTTCTCTCCAAAAGGAAGTGAAATTTTTGAATCCCTAATCCCAAAGGTTTCTACATTTAAGGGGTCTGTAAGGTCATTAAGGTGAAGTGGACAATAGTATATATCATGCAGGGTCTCAAACTCAATTTACCTGGGGACCGCAGGAGGCAAAGTCGGGGTGATCCTTGAGTGCAAAGTTGAACATTGGGGGGTGTGACCCAAACAACTAAAACAAAAGAAAACAAACAAAAAAAAAGATTCCTCTAGGACAGGGCCACAAAATGTACGGAGGGTCACAAACGGCCTGTGGGCCGTGAGTTTGTGACCCCTAATATATAGTATAGCCCTGACTAATAAGAGGAAGAAACAACACATAGCTCTCTCATCATACCTAGAAAAACCACATGAGTCAATAATATAGTTTTCACCAGGCACCCTCTCTACTTGACATTTTGATCTTGAGCTTCCCACCTTTAGAACTATAAAAAAATTAATATTCTTTAACTTGTCTGGTCTGTGGTATTGGAAATGACATGTATACTGACCAATCTACTAAAAAACAAAAAATTTACTAAAGATGATGGTGTGGGGACTCTCACCTTCTATTTTTTTTTCTAGTTTAATTCAGAGAATCTTCTAAGGACTCCAAGGGAAAGCCTGTTGCTACATGATATTGAATACTAGCTGGTGATGGGAATGAGGAAGAGAAGGAAAGAAAGGACAGTGACATGGCACTGTCAAGGGAGCCCTAGACTCTTTCTTTGAGACCTGCCAGTCCCAGAGAGGAGTTCATCAAGTATGCTGTCAAGGCAAATCCCTAACTTCTAAGTAAATCTCAAAATAATTGTCAATCACTCTGACTAGAAGACATGTGGTTCCCTAAACTACACCATGTAAGGACTGTCACTGTGTCACCGTCCAATAATACCTATTGAGTCCCTTGCTGAGCCCTTACCGCTCCTTCTGGTACTTCCTGTAGCACCAGAACAGCTCCAGTCCCATGTGGGCCTACTAACATTGTTTTATTTAAAGAAATGTTTCCTCTTCATCTTAATCATAAGCACCATTTTGATCATTCTCACAGACATGTCATTTAAAGGTGTGGTATATTTCCCTGATAGCGTTGCCCTTTGGTCCTCCAGGGTTTTCACAAGCACCTCCTAAAAATTAAGAAGGTTATTGTCATGTCTCATAGTGAACTTTGCAGGCAAGTCCAATGTGGCAGCTGGTGCTCTATTTTTTAAATGATAAAGACATTTTCCAAAAGAAACAAAGTTTGCTGTTTAGCCTGGATGCAGTGTTATTGTCGATTCTAATGGTGAACTAAGTCTAACAATGAGATAACGGTATTGGGGGCTGTGTTGAATCTATTTACTTATTCTGTAGATAGCAAATAAATCAGTGTCATCTAAGCTGAAAGATGAACTTTTCTAGCAGGTTCAGATCTCCAGCTTTACAAGAATCTGAAAATACATTTCATCTGGACAATTCTTGATTTATCTTATCCTTTTCATAGGTCTTAATAAGTCATTAAATTTCTTCAAATCAAAGGAGTCTCTTCATTATGATGTTTCCATGAAACTAACTTCCTGTTACTCTGAGCACCGTGGATAATGGTTCTGATACACAGAAGTTTGAATACACCCAGATAAAAATCAGATTCTTTCCATGTCATGGATATTAAAAATACGAAACTTTTATGATATTTGAATGTTAAGCAGCGTCCATGGGGCCAAGGTGACCTAGAGGTATGTGATACGGTGAAAAGAAAAACAAGGCAAAGACCTTCCCATCTCACATATTTAATAATTTGCCTGTTCAGCCTTTAACTGCCATGGTCTTTCAATACTAAGGTTACCATTGTCACTCCTAAATATCCTTAAAGTGGCAGTTTTCCAAGGCAAATTCCATCTACTGCAACTTGCCTCAAAAAATGCCAGGCCAGATCAACATCCATTTTGATTTCCCTCCTGTTACCTAATTATTATAACTGAAGAACAAAAGCATTCATATGTGTTCTTATACACCAAGGATTACCTCTCTTGAAGGGATTTTCTATGATCAGCCCTTCAACTTCTTTACAATTTAATCTCTTTTTCTCTACTCTTACTTTCTCTCCTACTGAAAAAGAAACAAAACAAAACAAACAACAACAAAAAACAGGTCTTTTCCTTTTTTAAAATAAAAACTTACTAAGTTATGGCAGCTCAGCTTGACCACCTGGACCAAAGGGAAGAGGTAGTGGCCAGCTGTGACATTGTGCTTAGCCAGCTGTATGAAGGCACTGCTCCTAGAATTGTCTGGGCTCTGTGGGCAATCACCTCCCACCAGGCCAGAGTCCCATTCCCATTGTCCTCAACTTCCCCTGGTGAATGCTACTTTGCAAATTATTAAGCATTGGAAGTCTGTTACTCACAGTTCATGTTCCTTGTAAGGCCACATAGGGGAGGCAGTGCTGGGTGTGGAGCCTGCTGGTAGAGATCAAAGCCTTAGTGGTGGCCCTTTCATAGCCCTAACGAGATCATTACCACTAACTAAATACAAGCCTGCCCTTGTGACCCTCCAGGGAATCATGGACTGTGTAAGACATTAATATCCCCTAGAACTTCCAGTTCTCTGCCTTCAGCTACTGGAAGCTAAACCATGATCAAAGGGCTTTAAACCCCACTGGTTCCCTCTTTGCCCAGCTCTGAATTTCAGGCACCTGAATGGCTGCCTCGTGGCCTCACGACAGGGTGGTCTCAACTTGTAGCCCAGCTCATCAGCTATAGTGACCATCTGGGAGGTCCTTCCATCCCACATTCCCACAGAATGTGGGCATGCCCAGGTGACCCTTTGTCATAAGTCCAGTCCAATGCAGTCTAATCTGAAAAAGCAAAAGGTTGGGTCAAGTGAAAAGGCCTGGATTTTCATAAACCAAAAGCACCTTCAAAAAAATTGCCGTCTCCTTGGAAGACTAGGGTATCTTATTCAGAGTTCATTATTCAGAGTTCACTGAGAGTGAACATCATTTACTGAAAATGATGAGTGAATCCTTTTGGATCCACTCGCAGGGGGAAATTAAAGTGTAAGTGTGTGTTTGTGTATACTTATATCAGTACATGATTTTGAAGCTGTACTTAAGGATACAGAGTTTGTGCACAAATGTAATAGGAATAGCATGCACAAGTGAGTGGATATGATTCTGTGAGCATATATGAGCACTTGATTGTGTTTGTGTAGAGTGTGAGGACATGTTTAAGAGTTCTAGGATGTCGGGGGCTTTGTGTGTTAGTACAAGTGAACATGTATATAAATGGAAAAAGATTTTCTTTGTTATTTGCTGTTTTAAATAATGGGGTTTAAATGCAGCAGTACCACCCATATATTTAATGGTGACAATACAAATGTGATGTGTAAGGAATTAAGTTTCCCAGGGAAAGAATGCTGATTAGTTGGTTTTTTGGTCACACCTGGTGATGCTTAGGGGTTACTCCTGGCTATGTACTCAGAAATAGCTCCTGGATTGGGGAACCATATGGGACACTGGGGGATTGAACCACGGTCCGTCCTAGGCTAGTGCAAACAAGGCAGACACCTTACCACTTGCGACACTGCTCTGGCCCCTGATTATTTGTTTCTTATTAGCTAGACTTTTCCTCTATTATTTCTTTTCTAAAAATTAGTGAAAAGCTTAAAATAATTTAAAGCAAATATATATTTGAAATTTCAAAGGAATATATTTACATGAACTCACAACCATGTGTAACAAATTATAACACAATATATATCTATTAGGTTTTATTAGAAAAGGTAATATTTTAATTACTATGTATTGTTATAATGCCCCCCAGTCAAGATTTTATTTATCTACTTTTAGTTTTGCGTTTCCCATGCTCAGGGCTTATTCCTGGCTCTGTACTCAGGGATGACTCCTGGTAGGGCTCAGAGGGCCACAAAGTGTACTGGGTACTTGAGAGGCGAGTTCTCTCCTTACTGTCCTATTCCTTGGGCCCCTCAAGACTTCATTTTATTGGTTATTAAACAAACCAGTCAAGTAAATTGCCTCTGGCCCACTCCCATGAAGCTTGAACATTATAGATTAGATAATAAGAAAAATAGATTTGATAGATATATAGAAATAGATAAGTTTGTAGGTAAAGTATAGATACTGTAGAAAATCTTGATATAAATTGGCTTTAGATTCGAAAGGGTAGAAACTCCAAACACTATAGATGTTAGCATATAATGAGAAGTGTTCAAATCAAGTGGAAGGGGGGCAACACAAAGCTGCGACTATCCATATAATATAAAAAAAAAACCAGCAATAATGGATACGGGTTTATAGTGAACAGGTATATAATCAACCTCTAACTACAAAGGCCTATAATAATGTCCTAATGTATTAATCCACAGAACCAGGTGCAGAATATGATAGGGAGCCAGGGAATATTGCTGCGGTGATTACTAAATATATGTTGTAATGCAGGGGTCTCAAACTCGTGGCCCGCGGCCATTTGCAGCCCTCCATACAGCATTTTGTGGCCCGAGACCGGTCTTCAAATATCGCAGTATTTGAATAAAAGTCGCATTAGTAGAAAAAAATCGCATTAAACATTCGCATATCCCGAGCAGTTCCTTTCGGGGTATGTAAATGTTTAATGCGATTTTTTTTTTTTACTTACCAATGCTATTTTTTATTGCGAATATTTGGTAAGCGAATAATTGTGAATACTTTGCGCCTAGCGCAAATGTCATTTCCGCTGCTCCTGCCCGCTGTCCCCCCCTTTTTTTGTGTGAAATCCCTTATGCAGCCCTGCCTCACCTCAACTTTGCCTCCTGTGGCCCCCAGGTAAATTGAGTTTGAAACCCCTGTTGTAATGCCTTAATTTTGCCAACTATAAAATAAACCTTGAGCTTCTTTGTCCACAGTGGTCCTTGGAAACAAAATGTGGTCACCCTAATTTTATGCCTCAGTGCTCAGTCATACTATATGCCATATATAGTGCTCATTATGACAATGTCTTGATAAAATACTTCAATTTATCATTTCCTTTTGTTTATGTCTTTTATTAGTACCCAAAGCATATGATATTAAGACCACTGAAACAGTCAATGGCACACCACAAACTTATGTTACATGTGCCACTCATTGAATACATTTTTGCAAATTACTACTTCCTTTTTTTTTTCTCTCTCAGTCTCTCTTGTCCCCCGCTCCACACACACACTTCTTTTTTCCTTCTCTCCTTTCTTCTTCTTCATCAATTAAATCTATGTTAAATAAAGCCCACACTGTCAGTTTCTCTTTAGGAAGGTTACCTCTATACTTAAGATGCAGCAGACAATACTACATAGTATGGTGACATCATATAGTCCTCACTACCATATTGCTTAGTACTCTAGATGCAAAAACTGTGCTTATGCAAAAACTGCCACTATATAACCCTGAAACCTTTATTTAGCAAAGCCATCCCCGTCCGTGATGAAGAGCCTTGAAATTGGAAAACCTCCACTCCAACACACCTGCCCAATCTTTTTTAACTTATTTTTTACCATATTTACTTATTTTTCTTTTCTCTTCATTTTTTTCTTTTGTTTTCTTTCTTCTTTCTCTCCTAATCTGTATCTTAGCTAATTATATCTTTTCTTAACTCAGTTATTTCTTAAGAGCTCAGACTGATCCTATGAGGGTCAGGACACCAACAACAATCTAAGAATAGAATACTAATGTCTGTCTTTATGTGGGCATGAGTTTGTGGACAGTGGACTGCTCTCTGATTGCCCAACCTAAAATGTAAACAATCCATGCCTCAAGTGTATATAGCCCCTCTTATATATTATCCCTCCTCCCACCTTCAGAAATCCTTCTATCCTTTTATTCCCAATCCTCCTTATTTAACCCTCTTTACCCTCAGTTCTTAACTCATTAGGTACCAAGATCGACCTCCTGCCACAATAAGCAATCCCCAAGCACCCAAAGCAAAAGGACAGTCCCTCTGTCCCACATCTCATGCCCTGGCAAGAAACTATAACCAACACTTCTGCTGACTCATGCTTTATGGCTCTTCTTCTCACCACCCACCCCAAAATGTGGACTACCGATTCACTCTACCGATTCAGCTCCAGAAGAATCCCCAGCTCGTTCGGCAGGCCCCTGCCATGCCGGAGGAGGCCTGCTTAACCAGGCCTGGGGGGGGTGCAGACGAGAGCATCCCCAGCACCCCGCTGCCGCCTTGCTTCATATCTCCAGGGCTTCCCTGGGCTACTTGCCTGGGCAAGCCACCGAAGTGGGACCCCCCTTGGGGCTCGAAGGTACCCTGGGCTTTTCCCCCATTCCCCACCCTCCCCTCTGCAGCCTTGTTCTCTATGAGCTACTCACTTTTACTAAGTCAGTCTCTTGCAAGAACTTATGAGTTCACACGTTCAAAACCGCGTGGGGGCTATTGCCCCCGCGCACACTGTACATATTAATAATATATCCCATTTTTAGGTATGTATTGTGTATGTAAAAAGTCCATCTGGTATTCTGCCCTCTCGCACACCCCTGGAAAGCTCATTTTCACTTTTTAACTCTATCACCCCAACCTTCAGTACTCCCCATTTACCCTTTTCAACTTCTATACTGCACATTCCTCATCACACACCAACGGTGTTCACTGGATTTAACATCCCCCAACTATTTCAAAAGACATAAAATGTACACGTATGACTTTGAATATTTTACATCCTTTTTCTTAGACAGCTAACTCTTACTAAATATTCTCTTAAATAGTGAAGATTTTCTCCACTTTTTATCTATTCTCTTTGTGAACTTTTCAACAAGAATTATTCAGTGAAAGAGTCCCTCAGTTTAATTCTTATGTTTAACCATGTCATGGGGAGTGTTATACATGTTCTTGCACCCCCCATATGGACCTATAAAGCCATGTGGCATTATTCCTTGTTTGCATACGAATATCAAAATGGGAAATACCTACACACATATAAATTCTTATCTAATAGAGATTGGAACACCCAAATCTTGTAGTGCAATGGGACCGTACACCCTAAACGTTGGCATAATAACCTGGCACAGGCCTCAGTAAAATGGGCATTCTCCATTCACCCCTGAACAAGGG
>PVKC010036903.1:0-13096 GCA_004027635.1 Crocidura indochinensis
GGCTGCTACCTTCAGACCTGCTCTGAGGGCTCCATCAGACCTGTCTTCCTAAACCTGCTGTCTGGACTCACAAGCTGCCTTAGGGTCACTTAATTCCTCTCCCCCCACACACAAGGTCAGTGGCCTCAGAGCAGTCATATGCACACAGGGTTCTTGAGACAGGGCAAAACCACATCACCCTGTCCATTGTTCAACAATGACCTGGCCACTTTTGTGCTAGGAACTACACTACCTCCAAGACCCATTTTTAGATAGGATCATTAGATTTTTGTTGTCGTTGTTGAGTTTTGTGAATGCCTTAAGATCTTGGATATTAGCTTTCTTATCTGATCTCTAGCTTTTCATTGTAGGCCTAGGTGGTGGCTGGCTACCAAGTCCCCAGGAGACAGTTACCGAAGGCCTCTGCTCAAGACTCGCAGATAAGGGGCCAAGAGATGGCATGGAGGTAAGGCCTTTCATGCAGAAGGATGGTGGTTCGAATCCCAGCATCCCATATGGTCCCCTGTGCCTGCCAGTGGCGATTTCTGAGCATAGAGCCAGGAGTAACCCCTGATTACTGCGGAGTGTACCCCCCCCCCCAAAGAAAAGATAAGAGTTTCAGGGAAGTCAGTCACATTTGGCACAATGCCTTCCCTCGAGAGGGGTCCTTGTGGAGGACACTCTACTTCCCTTTAGCTGATTTTTCTAAGGTTTTAGGTGAGGAACTCACAAGGCTGGTTTGGATGCTCACAGTTGATTGAATAGATAGGGTGATCTTTACTCTATGGCTCTTCTTAATGTTGGTGAGTGACTGACAAATGAAGGGGCGGGGATGAGGTGTCATGCTGCTAACCATTTTTCCTATCTTCTCCAAGGCATGAAGGGCATTATACTGGGAGCAGAGCCACTGTCCTGCTGTCTGGAAATTCTCATAACTTGACTTAATGAGTAAGTTGGATGCTCATTTGGCACCTTATATTCAGTGGCTTGTAGTGAACCAATGAGTACAAAAGCATTTTGGGGGCTGGAGAGAGAGTACAGTAGGTGTTTCCCTTGCACACAATTGACCTGGAACTGCATAGATTTGATCTTGTCCCCCACCATACCCCCAGCATTGCTAGGAGTAATCTCTGAGCACCACTTTGTGTATGGCACAAAGAACACTTTAATTTTTTTTTGCACCATTCTTAGCTCTTAGACTAGAAAATATAAATCCTATATGGATGTTGATTTTTCTTATTTCTTTTCCAGTAAGAACCTGAGTGAAATTATCTGAATATGTGTTTCTATTTCATGTTTATATTTGGAGGCACAGGATTCTTTCCTGAACTGTAAACTAAGAAAGCAGTTAGTTGTTTTCTTAGTTCTCAGAATGTTGCCATTTTCCTGTCCTTGTGAAGCAGAACAACAGGACAGTGGGACCTGCTTGTCAGCATTTTCAGCTGTCCCAGGGTCCAGTTGAGTCTTTCCGCTTGTCCTTTCTTTTTTTTTTTCCAGTATATCTTTCTTTTCTTTTATCTTTTTTTTTAATTAGGGAAATTGCATATATAATATGTATTGTTGCCATCATTGTAAAGTGTAGAGCTGGGAAGTGTGAAGTATTCAGTGTTTTTTAAGAGGCAGAGTTGAAAGGAAAACATGGATTTGTTCCTTGAGAAACTTTCATTCACTCTGATGTCCTGGCAAATGGGAAGACAGTTTAGAGTCAGTCCCTAACTGGGATGCAAGGAGCCTGTGTCAAGGCTGAAAGCTGGGATGAGTGGGTGCCTGAAAGAACCCCTAAATGTGGAGCATGGGGTGCCCGGGAAAGGGTGATGTGCAGCTGGAGTCCTGTATCCTTCCTCTGGGGAAGAGGGTATGAGGTGGAGGAAGGGGTTGCAGGCTCAGTTTAGAAGCGACAGAGCCCAGAGGCTGGAATGTATTTAGCACACTCAGGAAATAGCAGAGCTTGTTTGGTTGTAAAACTGATTAAATGTGGGTAGCTGAGAAGGGATGACATCGGTGGCCACAGTGAGAAGAACATGATGTTCTCTTGGAGAGTGTAAGGGGCCATTGAAAGTTGGTGAGTAGCATGGAAATGGGCTGTTGGAGCTTTGCCTCAAGAAGTGGCATTGAGCAGTTAGGCTGTGGGATGGTCTGGTGGAGTGTGTGGGTGGGCACCAATAGTGGTTGCCTTGAGAAGAGGTAGGGAAGGGTAGAATGGAAAAGACCAGAGTGAGCTGACTAGAAGGGATGAGAGACCAAGGAGTAAAGATGCTAGGCTCTGTGTACCTGGCACGGTGAAGATTGTGCTAGGGCAGTCAACAGGAGCTGGTCTGGGAGATAGGGAGCTGGGGAGGAAGGAGAGGAAGGCCCAAGCTGGCCTGGGGGCCACATGGAAGAGAAGAGAGAGGAACACAGGACAGGGTGGGAAAGGTAGTAAAGGAGTCTATGTCTCAGGAAGGCCAAAAGGAAGGCAGTATAAGAAGGTTGTAGTAGAGAGGCTCAGGGCCCGGTTACCAGGCTGTGAGGATGTTGACAAATATTATAATAATCCAAAAATAACTTATATTATACTTCTGAAATAATAAAGGTCTCAGTCATATTATAAAAAAGAGAAGCAATAGGTATGCTCTCAAAAAATTGGAAGAGGGCTTTCATACAATCCAGTGATACTACTTCTAAGCCCAAAACACATAAACATTAATTTGAAAAGATATATGCAGACCTATCTTCACTGCAGTGTTTGGTACAATGGTTAAGATCTAGAAACAATCTAAATGCCCAAATACAGATAAACAGATCAAGAATTAAATAGAATAATCATGCAATTCTAAGAAAGGGCAAAATCATGGACTTCTCTGTGACATGAATGGAACTGGGGATACCAAGTTGAGTGATATGAATCATAAGGAAAAGAATAGATACAAAATTATCTCTCTCATATGTGGGAACTTGATACACAGCAACAAAGGGCCAAAGGCAACATAGTGGGAGAAGTGGCCCACACAATTGACTTAGCATTGGGGGGAATGCAAAAGGAAGGGGCCTTGGGAGAGGGAGGGTGGTACACTAGTGATGGGTGCAGTATTGAAATCATATATAAGGTAAACTATCATTAATGGCATTGTAAATCACAGTATTTCAATCAATAAAACTAAAAGGCTAGAGGAAGAAAATTTGAAAATGTCACACAAGTGGCATAAGCCAGAAACAAGAAGACAAGTGCTGCATGACTCCCTTTTATCTGAGGTATCTAGAGATGAGAAGTAGAAAGGTGGCTGCCGAAGCCCCAGGAGAGGGGTAATTTTTTTTTTTTTTTTTTTTTTTTTTGCTTAATATGGACAGAGTATGAGTTTGAGAAAAACTTCTAGAGCTAAACAGTGATGATGGTGTCACACAATGTAAATGTATCTGATGCTACTGAATTAGACACTTGGCAGTTGCTAAAATGTTCTATTTTCTGTTATGTGTAATGTACCACAATTTTCAAAGGTGAGATGGGCTCAGGATGTAGTCCAGTGATAAAACTCATGCCCTGCATGCACAAGGCCTGAGGTTTGATCCCTGGTACATTTTGATGGAAAGCACGTTCCTAAAGTAGGACACCTTTTCATTATGAGCCCCACAAACTCCCAGTTATCTTTTGGCTTCCCACCTCCCATGGCCAGAGCACCTCCATGACAAGAGGCCCTCTTAGTCCTCAAGGCCCAAGACAGGTTTGACCAAAACTCTGGTGAGTCGCCAAAAACCACCCCTACATATGAAATAGAAACACCCTTTAAATTGTCTTCAAAAGCAAAAAGAAATGAAATCCCAGCATATATACAAGGGATAAGCCTTCAAAATCTTATTCTAAAGAATAAGCCAGACACAAATAGTCACATGTTAGCCAATGTCTTTCAGGTGAAATATCCAGAAAAGTTGATAACGGCAAGACAGAATAAAGCAATGGGTGTACCAGCTAGTAGCTGAGGGCAGAGAAGGGATCAGGGTTTAAGGGAGCAGAATTGCTTTGGAGGTGATGAAAAGGTTCTAAAATTAGACAGTGGTGATGGCTGCATAATTTTGAATATACTATAAAAACCCACTGCAACTGGATGCTCTAAACAAGTGAATTCTGTGGTGTGAATTACAGAGCTGTTTAAAAACCACCACTCTCAGAACCACAGTTCCTCATTAAGAGAAGAGAAAGAGAGAGAAAAAGAATCTGCCCTACTACCCTGGGGAGAGAGAGAAGAGAGAGAGAGAAAGAATCTGCCCTACTACCCTGGAGGAAGTGGGGAGAGAGGAGAGAGAGAAAGAGAGAGAGAGTTAAAGAGAGAGATAAAGAGAGCATCCACCCTACTACCCTGGCACAAGTTCTGCAGCTAACAGGGAGGACACATCTTTCCATACTGTCCCATATGCCACAGCTACTGCAACATCCCCAGGGCATCTTATCAGGGCTATGTCCACCTTTTATCCTTTACACATCAATTATAGGGCAACTTCCCTGGATTCTGCAAAGTCCTTGGCAATCAGACAGAGCCTAGAAATGCCAAAGCATTAGTAGACATTTGGATCTTCCCATTTTCCTTAGTTTCCCCTGAAAATGAGAAAGCTTCTAGTTTCTATTTCCTCTCCTAAGGTGTTACCATAACAGAAAATGTGAGCAAAGTGGCTCTTGTATCTACAGACTTCGGGAAAACTATCAGAATAATCAAGAAGTCTCTCTCTTTCACTGGTTCCTAGCTTTCCAGTCACATGGCTAAGCAGTCTAGGAATAATGCCAAGTAGACTGCATTCTACCCCACAAGGGGTGATGCAGTCCCAACAAAGAGGGCACATAATATTGATGAGTGGCCCACGTACCCAGGTCTAATGGAACTTAAGCTCAATAAAGTAGCTGGCTTTTATTTAAAGCATGATGCAAAAAAAAAAACCAAAAAAAAAAAAAACAGGCTTTTAAGCTTTAAGAATTCAAACCAACACAGCAGAACATACAATGAGAGTAGGTGAAGAACAAAGCTCATGGCAGATACCTGGACACTGCCAGAGCTCACTCCCCAGCCATGCTTCCACTGAATAGATGAAATGGCCTGCATACAGGTCACTGAATTATGCATTTCTCCTTTAGAACCTCTAAGTGGTGTGTAATCAACTCACACTAGATGTTCAAGGAGGTGACGGTGAGGCTAGCCAGGAGTCCAGACCTCCCTCACTGTGCCAGAGGTCTCCCAGAGGTAGTCAGCTCCAGGCAACAGAATTAAGTCCCTACACAAGGTCTCTTCAACTCCAGCCCTTCTATCTGTTTTCTTTTTGTTTGGGTAACACACTCAGCAGTGTTCAAGATTACTCCTGGCTCTATGCTCAGAGATCACTCCTGACAGTGCTTGGAGGACCATATGCGGTGCCAGGGATTAAACTAAGAGTTGGTCACATTCAAGGCAAGCACCTAAACAGCTGCACTATCTCTCTTGAAGCTCCAAGATGAGATCAATTTTTCCTAGATGAGATCAACTTACGTTGTCTTCTAGAATGCTTGCTGCAAAGTTATAGATATGCATGTCATGTGCATATAAACTCCTGCTCTACTAGCAGACCAAGAGCACATCAGGCCTTTAAAGAAAAGTGAATCCTCAAAAGTAACCATTTACTTTGTATGTATGGGAAGCAAGGGGTGCTCCGAAGCAGTACTCAGGGGCCCTGGAAGTCATTCCCAACAACAGTCATCTTATTGACACTGCTCGGGCGCCTTGTGGTGCCAGGGACCACCAGAACAGCCCTGGCCATGTTGGGGGATGTGGGAGCGGAGAGTCTTGAGGGCTACACTTGGTGGTACTGGAAGTGGGAGCATGTGGTGCCAGGGATCCAAACATGTTCCACGGTTCTGTCTCCTCAGTCCCAAAGCTACTCATAAGGAGCAGGGGCAAGTGATGAGGGGAGGATTCCATGAGGTTTTTCTGCCTCCAGCTCTATTAAGCTGGTCCCACCACAGCTGATGCAGTGGGTCTCCTCTCCTGCCAGTGTCCCCTCTAGTCAGAGACAGTCTTTCCTAGTGCTTCCTCTGCATATGGCCGGCCACATGTCAGACCTTCTATCCAGCCCTTGTTCCTGAACACCTGCTCATAGCAGAGCACTATCAGCAGGCACTGACCCCTTCTTCTCCCTATGACTAAGTAATGGAGGTGGATGGTTGAGCAACAACATCTGTTCTTTTGGACACACTAACTCTGGGGGAGACACAGTCAAGTGCCTCAGGGGCTACAGAGATCTTCCCCCAGGTGATTTGTGTTTAGTTTTAGAGTCATACACAGTGGTGCTCAGGGCTTACTCCTGGCTCTGTAATCAGGAATCACTCCTGACAGGACTTGGAGGACCATATGGGGTACGAGGGATTCAACCAAGTGGACTGCCTGCAATTCAAAATGCACAGACTGTACTAGCAATTTCAGTCCCTTTCTCTAAAGGATTTACAAAATAAGAGAAGAAATAACATTCTCTGGAAGGCTAGTACCTTCGCAGACCACCAGTCTGTAAGCTGGCACCAGACGATTCCTATCTCAGTACTTAGGTTTAAGTGACCATCTCCTCACCAGACTGAAAATGACCTGCTGGAAGGTGACAATGACCAGTCTCAGGATACTCAACACTGTTACTGCCTGGCACAGCAAGTCCCCAAACCTGCCTAACTGATTAAGAGTGCCACCTGGGGGTATGGGGGTTCAGATGATTGCATCATTATACAATCTGAGAGAGGCAGACCAGTGCCAGTAACCCTCCTCCCCTCAACAATCTGACCCTGGACAGGTTATTTTAGGTCTATGTGTTGGCCCTGCCCCCTTAGAACCCTATCAGTTGAGGGCATATAATTATGATAATAATACTCTACAGCCACTTCAGAAGAGGCTTCAAAAACACATGAAACAACCTCTACCAAAGTCATATTTACCACACAAGTGAGGCATCACAGTTTTTGTGGCTCAGACCTCAGCCAGGCCCTGTCTTTGAAACCCACCTGTCAAGTCCCCCTTGGGTCTTAGTCACTACCATGCCCACAGTCATTTGGCAAGGTCACGGTGGGAAGGACTGAATTCTAGACAGCTAATTAGCAGGCCTGAGTGTGAGGATTCAGGAAATGTTCTAAAATTGAGCAGGGAAATCTAAGTAGGCCGTGGCAGAGAAGGAGAAATAAGTCACCAGAAATCACCGCAAAACCATATACGTTCCTTGCTACAGCCCCTGAATCCAGTTCTACTTACTCAATGGGAGTTAAGGAAGCTGAATCAGAACAGAGTGGAAGATTACAAAATAAAAATGAAAGAAAGAAACCAGAGCCTCAGAGATAGGACAGCATGCAGGGTTCCCTGCCCAGGCATTCCATATTAACAGGAAATCATTTTAAATTAATAGAAAAATCATTTCAAATATGCAATTAAAGATACCAAGTTAAGGAAGACATATTAATGTGTGTGTGTGTGTTTTTTTGTGTGTGTGTGTGTGTGTGTGTGTGTGTGTATTGGTTTTTAAAGGACAGACCATGATGGGGGAGGGGGCTACCAAAGGAAAAGGCAAGAAAATTTCCACATAAAGTATGTTCAATGAAAACCTTTACATGACTGAAGGGGAAGGGAAGTAAGAAGTGGTACATGACTGAAGGGGAAGGGAAGTAAGAAGTGGGTGCATTGGTTAAGAAAAGGTGGGGCCAGAGAAATAGCACAGCGGTGTTTGCCTTGCAAGCAGCCAACCCAGGACCTAAGGTGATTGGTTCGAATCCCGGCATATCCCATATGATTCCTCGTGCCTGCCAGGAGCTATTTCTGAGCAGATAGCCAGGAGTAACCCCTGAGCACTGCCCAGTGTGGCCCAAAACCAAAACAAAAAAAAAAGAAAAGAAAAGAAAAGAAAAGAAAGAAAAGGTAACTATAAACTAGTATGAAGGTAAGGAAAATACAAACAAAGAAATTAAAAGTTGTTAAAAATCTAATGAGGATGCAGAGAGAGCACAGCAAGTAAAGGTGTTTGCCTTGCATGTAGTGACCTTTCAATCCCCAGAATTCTATGTGGTCCCCCAGCATCACCAGGAATGATTCCTTAATGCAGAGTCGGGAGTAACTCCTGTCACCAGCTATGGCCCAAAACACCAAATAAATAAATAATACAATCAACACAGGAAAAAATTTTAGTGGTGAGGGTCTAACCCCTAACTTTATAAAAGAGAAGCAATGAGGCTAGATAGAAACCACTGGGTCACAGCTCTCCTATGCCAAGCTGCCAAACACCACACAAGCTTTAAAATATCCCTAAACCATGGCTGATAGCCTTTTTTTCTGCAACCCAATTATAGATGTACTGAGCACTGTAGGCTGAAACTTGTCTACCCCACCAAATTCATATGCTGAAGTCCTAATCCCTATTACTTTAAGTGGGTTATTTGAAGACAATGTCTTAAATGAGGGGAGCTGTTCAGAGCTGGACAGATAGTATAGTAGGTTTGGTTCTTGCCCTGTACTTGATCAACCCGGGTTCAATCCCCAGCATCCCATATGGTCCCCCTGAACACTGCTAGAAGTGATCTCTGAGCATAGTCAGGGGTAAGCCCAGTACAGCCAGGTGTGGCCCCTAAACCAACAAAATTAATAAAATTGAGTCATTAGTTTGGTTCCTAGTGAGATGAATCCTTATAAAAGGAGAAAAAGTTTGGACACATGAGCAGACATTATGGATGTGGGTACACAGAAATGACTAGGTTAAAACGCAGTAAGATGGGCTATCTGCCAGTCAAAGAGAAAGAACTTGAAGTCAACCCCAATGGCACCTTGATTTGGACTTCCCAGTTCCAAAACCATCAGAAGACAAATTTCTGCTGTTCATGTTATTCAGTCTGTGATATACTGCCAAGGTTATCTTCACATATGAATACACTGGGCCACTTTAAAACCATGGGTGTGACAGCTAAGGCATTATTATCATCACTTACAGGTGTGTTTCTGAAAGAGAGCACACCTCTTAAGGGTTAGGGTGAGGAGGTAAGGTTAAGAATGCTGCTCGGGGCAACTTCAAAATTCTACTGGAGTGAAATAAGCCAGACAAAGGGCAGAGCGGATGATTCCATTTAGATGAGACGCCTACAGTGATAAGCAAAATCTCATAGCAGAGACAGAAAGTAGAACTTCTGCCAGAAGCTGGAGGAGGAGAGAAGTGATTGCCTAGAAGGTAAGGAGCTGCAGAGATTTTTAAAAAGTGCTAGAGGTAGAGGGGAAGGTTGCACAACAATGTAAACATAGTTAATGCTGCAAAGTAGATACTTAAAATGATGAAAATGGTACATTGTGTTTCTATATATAATCTACTTATTTCCACACAAAAATCAACCTATGACATGTTATGTAAGTATTTTAATTAAAATCACTATACTTTTTCAAAGAAAAAAAAATCCTATGTGAGTCACAGGAATTGTATTCCACTGAGGGCCAAGAACCCCAATGGAGTTCATAGTTAATCTATCACCACCTCCTGAGCTGTGATCTCAAAAACAACTTCAATCAAAATTCAGGCCTATTGTCCAGCAACCTGAGGCCACATCCTTGACTCCCACTGCACTATTTCTCCTGCTAGTCCCCTAAATTTTTGTCTGGGTAAGAAGTCAGATACACAGGCCCTCTGAGCTACTAGACTCTCAGGCTAGGAGAGAAGGTGGCTATTGAAGCCAGAAGCAACAAATGAGGCAAAAGAGAGTCATAAGGAAGGCATGTTCCTTTGGAACCACTAAAAGCAGCACTCCCAGCTCTTTCCTTAATGACAGGCTCCAGAATGTTTCGATCCATTTCCAAAATAAGGAAGTCATCCTTTCCAAGCCAGAGAACCCTTGTAAAAACTGATCTATACTCTTGCTTCCACCCTGTTGATGACTTGTGATCTTAGTCTCTGCCTGGGATCTGCACTCTCTGTATTTGCAGATGGATAGAAACCTGTAGGGACCTTGGAGACAGCCAAAGAAAGGCTCTGGTCAAGAGACCAGTGATGTAGCCAACCTGAGGCCTGAATGATGCTTTACCGCACCCACCCACCCACAGGCCTGGTTACTCACTCAGATTGTCAGAGCTGAGCCATTCAAGGGAACAAAAAAAGCAGTGATCGTTCTGGCAACCAGCATCCAAAAGTCAAAATAGCTTAATAGAAATGTGAAAACTCAACATGAGAGTCCACAAAGAAACATAAGCCCTGGCATCATATCTCACAGAAACAAGAGCTGAAGAACACACAGGCTAAACATTCAGGTCTAAACTACACATATCTTGGGGCTGGAGAAATAGGATAGTGGGAGGATGCCTCCCTTATACACGCAGGTGACCCCAGTTCAATTTCCACCACATGGAAACAAATGGTCCACAGGGCACCAACAAGAGTAAGTCCTGAACACTGACAGGTATAACCCAAAAGCCAAAGGGGAAAGAAAAGTAACTAAAAGAGATTTAAACTAAAAGCTCTAAAACAGGAAGTCTTCAGAGATTTCTGGATACTTAAAACTGAAGCAGTAAGACTTCTACAAAGTAATTTACCACAAGCTAATTGACATATACAAGAATATATATAGCAGTATTACCGGTCACAAAAACACCACTAACCTTCTCAATAACCTTCTCAAGACCCAAAACACTGCTATATTAAAAATAATCATTCTTCATTAATTAATTCTCCAGCCATCATATTTCTGTTCAGTTATGAAAACAGGCTAATCAAACCCCAAAGAAGACATCCTTCCAACACAGGGCACACTCAAATATTTAATCACACTTACACACATACTCACCCTCAGAGTAGAACAAGCAGACACACCAATTACCCTAAAGTATACATATTTCAGAAGTGGAAATTTCAGAGGAAAATGGGGAGAGTGGAGGAAGAGACTGGGTAGTAACTTGCAAACTCTGAACAGTGGTCCCTGGCAAGGACTCAATTTTACATATTTCTTCTCAACACTGTAATGAAACAACATTGAACAAATAATTACTCAAGTACATGCTATGTGCAAGTCTCTGAACCAAGCTACACAGGAGACCTGAAAATGACAATGAAAATGACAATGACAATCTGTGTTACCACATGGGGACATCTTAGGGAAGTTAAAAAAAAAAGGTGGACAAATAATACATACATGTACTGTGCGATTCCCACTAGTTAAGAGTTAGAGTAGACAATTCCGTTAGACAGATATTAGAATGATGGCTCACAGGGGGCTGAGAGAGGGGGAATTAGTGGTTACTCCTAGTCAAATGGAATAGTTTCAAGGAAATTCAACATTTTAGAGATGGCTGGTGTCAGTTGAACTGTGCAAATGTACCTAATGTTCCTAAACTGTATCGTTTAACTATAGCTAAAATGGGTCAGAATGGTCAATTTCACACTATGTAGATTTACCACATTTCTTTTTTGTTTTTGTTTTATTTGGGGGACATACCAGGAATGCTCAGGGGTTACTTCTGGCTTTGCATTCAGGAATTACTCTTGACAGGTTCAGAGGACCATATATGATTGCTGGGAACCAAACCCACGTTCTGGTAGAGTGCAAGAGAAGCACCTTACCCGGTGTACTAGTGCTCCAGCCCCCCATAATTTGTTAATAAGAGTCACAAGGAGTAGATGTGGATGCCCCTGAGCTTTTGCTCCATGGCTTCTTGGACAGCTCCCCATCTCATCATCCTCTGCTGATGGCAAACTTGTCAAGGTCTCTGGAGTAGTGCTTGCCTCTAAAAGCTTCCCTGATCTCTGAATCAGGTGTGTTCTTCTCCCTTTCTAATTTGCAAGCTCCCAGATGGCAAGCATTACATTCGTTTTATGTAGACCAAATGGTTCGGAGAGAAGGGCTTGCCTGTCACAGGGGTTCACAGTTAATAATCCCTCCAGTGGGCCTGGGGAGTATGAAGCTAGAAGGACCATTGGAGTGACCCTGTCATCTTTTTCGTGAGGTAGTTGGGGAAAACTATAACCTCAAGTGACCACTTTCATCAAGTACAGGTTCTGTGGCCCCAGGAAGGCCCAGAATCCCAGCTTTGTCACATTCTGGTTGTGTTCATCCCTAAAGTGGGCAGTCCCACTGCAGAGAGTTAGAGCAATCCATCAGAGGCCATGCCAGAAGCTTGCTAACAGGGGTCTGTAATTTCAATCAGATAGACAAGAGCCCATTCCTTCAGGGCGGTTCTGAAATTATGTGATCCAAACTCCCAGGACTGCTGCTTATGCTACCGTAGAGGGCAACTTCCACACCAGGCCCACACAGCTATTATCTTCATTGTTCTGGCTCAGGCCTGGCCAGCAGACTCTGCAACCATCTAAACATTAGTAAACAGTCAGGACAGAGACAGATGGCTTAGCTGGTGCGGGATCCCTCCTTCAAACCTTCAGAGGAGAGTACTGAAGACAGAATGAAAGCCTCACAGAGCTCAAACCCCAGAATATAAACACCTAACAGAAACAACTTGGTATCTCGAGGACATTCAGAAAAAAGCTCCCAAAAGTCCTAACACATGGGTTCAATTTGGAAAACTGACTATTTAGAGGCCAGAGATACAGCTGCGGTGGAGAAATTGCCTCACATGTATGAGGCCCTGGCTTCAATCTATGGTATTCCCCTTATAAATAAAAATTAAACCCTCAGTCTTTTGCTGAGCACCTTCGTTGTGCTAGCCAGAGTCCCCAAGGGTGCGGTGGGCCAGACAGCCACATCTCCAGGGGCCATTGGAGAGGCAGGCCTGCAGAGCTGAGGACAGTGAAGAGAGGACCTCCAGAAAGGGTCACCAAATACACTCCACGCACCCACGTTCCATATTTTGGAAACTCCAATTTTCCTCACTAAAATAAGACTCTGTTTCAGATGTAGGTCTCTGTGGACTCCTCTCATTTTCTTCTTTATTAATAACATTTTGGGGGTACCTTGCCACTCCCGCAGGCTCATTCAGCCCAAAACTGGTGCCCAGTGACACTAGGGCACAGTTCCAGTCCCTGAACAATGTGATGTGCCTGCAAAGCAGGCTTCTAAATACTACAGCTTTCCAGACTCTGAGGACATCCCTAAGCAGCTGGGCAGGGAGCAGGTCTCCCACTGCATTCCATAGTCAGTCCCAGTTGCAAAAGAAGAACAGTAATTGAATGTACC
>PVKC010036904.1:0-13128 GCA_004027635.1 Crocidura indochinensis
AAAAAAAAAAAAAAAAAAAGCATTTGCCTTGCATGCAGAAGGTCGATGGTTCGAATCCCAGCATCCTATTTGGTCCCCTGAGCCTGCCAGGAGTGACTTCTGAGCATAAAGCCAGGAGTAACCCCTGAGCGCTGCTGGGTGTGACCCAAAAACCAAAAAAAATAACAACAACAACAACAATAAAAAAAAGGGGGGGGGCCGGGAGATAGCATGGAGGTAAGGCACTTGCCTTTCATGTAAAAGGTCATCGGTTCAAATCCTGGTGCGCCATATGGTCCCCAGTGCCTGCCAGGAGCAATTTCTGAGCCTGTAGCCAGGAGTAACCCTTGAGCACTGCAGGGTGTGACCCAAAAAACAAAAACAAACAAACAAACAAAAGGCCGCCCACAGAATAGGAGAAACAAACTATTCTCCCAATACCCATTAGAGAAGGGGCTAATATCTAAGATAGACAAGGTACTGACAGACTTAACAAGAAAAAATAAATCTAACCCCATCAAAAATTGGGGGAAGAAATGAACAGACACTTCCTCAAAAAAGAAATACAAATAGCCTAAAGGTACATGAAAAAATGTTCCACATCACTAATCATTTGGGAAATACAAATCAAAACAACAATGAAGTACCATCTCATGCTACAGAGACCAGCACACATCACAAAAAAGTTAGTCCTGGTGGGGGTGTGGAGAGAAAGGAACTCTCATTCACTGCTGGTGGAAATGCCTTTATGGCAAACAATATGGAGATTCCTCAAAAAACTGAATACTGAGCTCCCATATGATCCAGCTATACCACTCCTAGAAATATTCCCTAGAACACAAAAACACAATAAAAAATATCTTCTGCATACCTATATTCATTATAGCACTATTTACAATAGCCAGAATCTGGAAACAACCCAGATGCCCAACAACAGATGAGTGGCTAAAGAAACTATGGTATGGACCGGAGAGATAGCATAAAGATAAGGCGTTTGCCTTCCGTGCAGAAGGACAGTGGTTTGAATCCCGACATCCCATATGGTCCCCAGAATCCGCCAGGAGCGATTTCTGAGTGTAGAGCCAGGAATAACCCCTGAACGCCATGAGGTGTGACCAAAAAAATAAATAAATAAATAAAAATAAATAAAAAGAAACTGTGGTACATATACATAATGGAATATTATCCAGTCATCAGGAAAAATGAAGTCATGAAATTTTCCTATACATGAATGGACATGGAGACTATTATGCTGAATGAAATAAGTCAGAGGGAGAGACTGGCACACACAGAATAGTCTCATTCATCTGTGGGATTTAAGAAAAATACAAGACATAATTGTAATAATATCTAGAGACAATAGAGATGAGGGCTGGAAGGACTGGCCCATGATATGAAGCTAACCACAAAGAGTGGTCAGTTCAGTTAAAGAAATAATTTCACTAAAAACTATCATGACAATGGTAGTGAGTGAGAGAAATAGAATGACTGTCTCAAATATAGACAAGAGGTGGGAGAGGAGGGAGATGGGGGTATTGGTGATGGGAAGGTTGCACTGGTGAAGGGACATGTTCTTTTTTATAAATGAGACTGAACTACAAACATTTTTGTAATCATGATACTTAAAGATATTATAAAAATAAAAAATAAAATGAAATTCAGGAGCATTTTAGATAGAAGTGAGTCATGTTGAGACTTGGAACAGAAGTAGATGAACTAAAAAAATAAAAGAAAACGCAATAAAATGAAAAATAGGAGCTTTGGGGCCGGAGAGATAGCACGGAGGTAAGGTGTTTGCCTTGCATTCATAAGGATGGTGGTTTGAATCCTGGCATCCCATATGGTCCCCTGAGCCTGCCAGGAGCGATTTCTGAGCATAGAGCCAGGAGTGATCCCTGAGTGCTGCCGGGTGTGACCCCAAAACCAAAAAAAGAAAGAAAAATAGGAGCTTTGAATTATGAATTATAGCTGCTTTAAAAAGAAGGTTCAAAGAAATTGGAAACAGAAAAACACTAAGGACAAGAAAATACAAGGGCAAATTTTCTCTATAGATAACATTGTTTTGGGTTATTGCAACGTCAAATGGATTAATTGGTAATTTCATTAAAGGAATACTAGAAACATAGAATATAAGTATTTGGGCCTAGAGAGTGTAAAAGGGCCAGAGTTATAGTACAGAGTGTGCTTGCCTTGCATGCTGCCAAATTGAGTCTGATCTCTGCCGCCCATATGGTCACCACAGAACCATTGGAAATGATCCAAGAGTAAGCCCATAACACAGGCAGGCGTGGTCCTACCCCAAAAACAAACAAAAGAAATAGTGTGGAGGTTAAAATGCTTGCCTTGCCTGCAGCCATTCTGGTTCTTATCTGGGGCACCACACATGATTCCCTGAAAAAAAGATTTTTTAATTTTGGTTTTTGGGTCACATCCGGCAGTACTGAGGGGTTACTCCTGGCTCTACACTCAGAAATTGCTCCTGGCACGCTTGGGGGACCATATAGGATGCTGGAATTTAAACCAATGACCCTCTGCATGAAAGGCAAACGCCGTACCTTCATGCTATCTCTCCGGCCCCCGGAAGAAGTGAAAAATTAAAAAAAGTTTTTTTTTTTTTTTTTTTTTTGAGTCACACCCGGCAGTGCTCAGGGGTTACTCCTGGCTCCATGCTCAGAAATTGCTCCTGGCAGGCACGGGGGACCACATGGGGCACCAGGATTCGAACTGATGACCTTTTGCATAAAAGGCAAACGCCTTACCTCCATGCTATCTCCTGGGCCCCTAAAAAAAGTTTAAAGTGAAAAATGTTAGTAATGGATGCCAAGATCTATGAGGCAGTTTCACTCAATTCATGCATTATCTCAATTATCCAACCAGTGTACTTCAAATGGGAAAGCATTTGAGTTATCAGCTGTTAATTGTGAAGTTCCTACTTTAAGAGTAAAAACAGGGGGACAGAGCAACAGCACAGTGGGTAAGGCATTTGCCTTGCATGCAGCCCTATCTGGTTCAATCTTTGGCAATCCATATGATCCCTGAGCCTGTCAGACGAAATTTCTTTTTTTGTTTGTTTGTTTGTTTTGGGGTCACACCTGACGTACTCCTGGCTCTGCGCTTAGAAATCACTCCTGGCAGGCTCGGGGACTATATGGGTTGCCAGGATTTGAACTGGGGTCCATCCTGTGTTGGCCGCATACAAGGCAAACAACTTACTGCTGTGCTATCACTCGGGCCCCATCCAGAAGTAATTTCTAAGCCCAGAGAAAAAATGTTTCCCGGGCACCACTGGGAATAGCCCCAAAACAAAACCTCTAAAAAGTGAAAACGGTAGAATTAAAATATTTTGAATACATCACAATATCTCTAAAAAGTAAAAACGATAGAATTAAAATATTTTGAATACATCACAATATCTTCCTTTTCAAACTACATGAAATAGAAAGAATAACTATTTTTTTTTGTTTTATGGCCACTATCAATACTCATAGATCACTCCTGACTCTGCTCATAGATTATTTTTGATGATGTTCAGAGGTCCATATGTATCTAGGGATCAAATCCAGATCAGCTTCATATGAGGCAAGTTTTCTATCCACTGTACTATCTAGCTTCTCCCTGATAAATAATTTGTTAATGGACAAGATTACACACACACACACACACACACACACACACACCCACACACACATATAGTAGTAACTCCTGAATACTTGCCAACTGTGCTTAAAAACCTATATATATATATAACCTATATAAATATAAAATATATATTTTATATATATAAACATACATATAGGTTTTTTGTTTTGGTTTGATCCCTGGTATCCAATATGGTCCCTCAAGATTGCCAGGGGTGGGGCCAGAGAGATAGCACAGTGGTAGAGCATTTGCCTTGCATGCGGCCTACCCAGGAGGGACCCAGTTTGATTCTCAGCATTCCATATGGGCCCCCAGCCTGCAAGGGGCAATTTCTGAGTGCAGAGCCAGTAGTAACCCCTGAGTGCTGCTGGGTGTAGCCCAAAAGCCAATCAATCAATCAATCAATCAATCAATCAATAAAGTTTAAAAAATTAAAAAAATATATTGCCAGGACAAACTTCTGAGTACAGAGCCAGGAGTAACCCCTGAGCACCACTGGATATGATCTAAAATCCTGTGTGTGTATGTGTACATATATTTTATTACTATTAACCATAACTTATATGGTTGTTGATAACAGTTTCAGGCATTCTGGGTTCCATTTCCAAACCCATCACCAGTGTCTGTGTCCCTCCATCAACGACCCATGTTTCCTAGATGAAGTTATGAAATTTGCTGCTACAATGCCCTTATATTATACTTTTTCATCTCCCTCTTTCTTGGTATCCTCATGTGTATAACTGTGGGCCAAGGATTTGCCATCATTTGATACATGCAAGGAAAATGCCCTACCTGCTATACTATTATTAGATATTAAATATATTTCACTATGGTCAGAGAGACAGTACAGGGTCTAAAATGCTTGCTTTGTCTCATCTACCTCCCAGTTCAATCCCTGGTACTACAAACTATTACCAAGCACCACCATGTCCAGAGCAATTCCTGAGAACTTCTGGGTATGCCTATTTTCCTCCCAAATAATCTGCATTGTGTAACTTATAGTTCCTAATTTGAGACTATAAAGAACTCTACAAATCAACAAAATACTATTAACAAAATACTATTAACAAAAGGAGTGGATGATGGATGTGTCTCAGAGGTAAAGCATATGCCTCATATATGTGATGTTGAGGTCAATATTCAACATCACATACACACACACATGCACAAAGTAAAGGACAGGATAAGGCAATTATCAAAAAAAATAGTCATAGTAACTTGGGCCGGAGAGATAACATAGAGGTAGGGTATTTGCCTTGCATGCAGAAGGACAGTGGTTCGAATCTGGCATTTCATATGGTCCCCCCAGCCTCTCAGGAATGATATTTTTTAAATTTTTTTAGGAGTGATTTCTGAGTGTTGAGCCAGGAGTAATCCCTGAGCACTGCCAGGTGTGACCCAAAAACCAAAATAATAATAATAATAATAATAAAGAGCCTTTTGGGGGGTTGGGGCCACACCCGGAGGTACTCAGGGGTTACTTCTGGCTGTCTGTTCAGAAATAGCTCCTAGCAGGCATGGGGGACCATATGGGACACGGGGATTCCAACTAACCACCTTTGATCCTGGAACAGCTGCTTGCAAGGCAAGCGCCGCTGTGCTATCTCTCCGGGCCCAAGAGCCTTTCTATTTAAAAAAAAAAAAAATTAAGAGAGTTAGCTCAAAGAACTTAGCTTATATTTTGCTTGTATAAGTCCCTGCATCACATGGTCCTGTCAAGCATTTCACAGTAAACAGTCCCTGAGTACCATATAGTATAGCCCCAAATCAAAAACACTAAGATTGGGGGCCCCAAACTTGGCAGTGCTCAAGCACCTACTCCTGTCTTGATATTCAGGGACCACTCTTACCAGAGCAGAGGCTTGGGAAATTTTGTGGTGCCATTGATCAAGCCTGGGCCTTCTGCATGGGAAATTACTCCTGGCAGACTTGGGAGACCATCTGGGATACTAGGGATCAAACATAGGTCATCTACATGCAGACTTTTGAGCTATCTCCCTAACTTAACAATGACTTGGAAGACCTACTTTGGCATGGCCAGTCAGGCCAAAGAATGTCTCACCTCCCTTTATCCTTGTTTTGTGCTAAGAAACCTATTTATAGATTCAGCTTTTCAGAGAGAAGGCTCCCTCATCAGCGGTATCATATATCCTGATGGCAGAAACAGAACAGCAATTATCATAAAATAGCAAATGAAATTTCTGGTTTAGGGGCTGGAGAGATAGTATGGAGGTAAGGTGTTTGCCTTGCATGCAGGACAGTGGTTCAAATCCTGGCATTCCATATGGTAGGTCCCGAGCCTGCCAGGAGCGATTTTTGAGCATCGAACCAGGAGTAGTAACCCCTGAGCACTGCCAGGTGTGACCCAAAAACCAAAAAAAAAAAAAAAAAATTCTGGTTTAAATTTCAGTCCAGAAAAAAATAAAATTAAAATTAAAAAAATCAGTCCAGGCAGAATTTGGCTAGTATGAGGCTGATCACACTACAAATTTTACTATTGAAATACACAGGTAAGTTTCTTGACAGGCAGGACTAAGCCATGACTCTGGCTAACAGTGATTATGGTAAGTATGGGAAGTACCACAGTATGATTTTTTTGTTGTTGTCTTTGGGTCATATCCAGCGGCACTCAGGGGTTACTCTTAACTCTGTGCTCAGAAATTGCTCCTGGCAGGCTCCGGGGACCATATAGAATGCAGGGATTCGAACCACAATCCTTCTGCATGCAAGGCAAATGCCTTACCTCCATGCTGTCTCTCCAGTGCCACAGTATGAAAATTTTTTATTTATTTATTTACTTTTGGTTTTGGGGTAATACCCGGCGGCGTTCAGGGGTTACTCCTGGCTCTACACTCAGAAATCGCTGCTGGCAGGTTTGGGAGACTATATGGGATGCCAGGAATCAAACTGAGGTCCTTCCAGGGTTGGCCTCATGCAAAGCAAATGCCCTACCATTGTGCCCCCCACAGTATGAAATTTTTACAGTTCTCTAGACAGCTGATTGATACCATTGATGTCCTTTTAAAAGGGCAATAGAAACTTTTAAAAACATTTTTTAGAGAGTGGTTTTATAAAAATTTTTGTTTCTTTATTTTGCTTCACACCCAACAGTACTCAGGGCTTGCTCCTGACTCTGTACTCAGAAATTACTCCTGACAGACTTGGGAGACCTAGGATACTAGGGATCAAACTCAGGTCATCCACATGCAAGACAAATGCCCTACCTGCTGTACTGTCACCCAACCCTCTAATAGATTGTTTAAGAGAGTAGTAACTAAAAAGAATAATGAATGGACCCAGAGATAGCATAGAGGTAAGGCGTTTGCCTTTCATGCTAAAGGTCATCAGTTCGAATCCTGGTGCCCCTTATGATCCCCCGTGCCTGCCAGGAGCAATTTCTGAGCATGGAGCCAAGAGTAACCCCTGAGCACTGCCAGGTGTGACCCAAAAACCAAAAAAAAAAAAAAAAAAAAAAAAAAAAAAAAAAAAAAAAAAAAAAAAAAAAAAAAAAAAAAAAAAAAAAAGAATAATGAAGCATGACTAATAAGGTTCTATTTTCTCAAAAAATTTAAAATGGGGGGGGGCGTAGAGATAGCATGGAGGTAAGGCATTTGCCTTTCATGCAGAAGGTCATCGGTCCGAATCCTGGCATCCCATATGGTCCTCCGAGTCTGCCAGGAGCAATTTCTGAGCACGAAGCCAGGAATAACCCCTGAGCACTGCTGCACTGCTGGATGTGACACAAAAACAAAAACAAAAAAATTTAAAAGGGGGTGGAGCAATGGCACAAGCAGTAAGGTCTTTGCCTTGCCCGCACTAGTCTAGGATGGACCAGGGTTTGATCCCCTAGTGTCCCATATGGTCCCCCAAGCAGGAGTGATTTCTAAGCGCATAGCCAGGAGTAACCCATGAGTGTCACCGGGTGTGGCCCAAAAACAAAACAAAACAACAACAACAAAAGACCAACACCAAAAAAAAAAAAAAAACGCTGTTATTTAGGCCTAGGTCAAGAAAATAACTTTGAGAGACGAACAGCTTTATATAACTCCAAGGGCAAAGTAAATTTTCTCATTCTGATAATAGATTTATTTATGGCTAGGCCTTGTTGAATAAATCTCTCTAGAGAAATTGGAGAAAGATACTAGCATAATGAAAAAAAGAGTTTACAATTATTATTATTCAATTAAGCAAAGATGATATTATTCAATCAGCAAAGATGATAGGATAAACAAGAAACATATTAACTGATCTTAAGATCAGAACAAAGTATTAAAACTTGCCAGATATTGGAAGGCCATGACTTCGTAAAATACCTTCCAGCTGATTGATACGATTGTTCTTCAATTCTAGGAGTTGAGTCAGCCTATTCAGTTTTTCTTTGTGTTCTTCATTTTCATTTTCAGCTATTGTTATCATTGACTTCAATTCTTCCTGCAACAAAATAATACGTATCTGACATTTTCTATTTCAGTGGTTCAGAAGCAAAAAACCCAAATAAAACTGTGACATTTGGGGCCGGCAAGGTGTCTGCCTTGCAAGCGCTAGCCAAGGAATGACCTCGGTTCGATCCCCCGGCGTCCCATATGGTCCCCTCAAGCCAGGGGTAATTTCTGAGTGCTTAGCCAGGAGTAACCCCTGAGCATCAAACGAGTGTGGCCCGAAAAACCAAACAAAAAAAAAAATGTGACATTTGGGGCCGGAGAGATAGCATTGAGGTAGGATGTTTGCCTTGCTTGCAGAAGGACAGTGGTTTGAATCTCAGCATCCCATATGGTCTCCCATGCCTGCCAGGATCGATTTCTGAGCGTAGAGTCAGGAGTTACCCCGAGCGCTGCCAGGTATGACCCAAAAACCAAAAATCAAAAGTGGCATTTTCTCTTTTTTTTTTTTTTTTTTTTTTTGGTTTTTAGGTCACACCCGGCAGTGCTCAGGGGTTACTCCTGGCTCCATGCTCAGAAGAAATTGCTCCTGGCAGGCACGGGGGACCATATGGGGCACCGGGATTCGAACTGATGACCTTTTGCATGAAAAGCAAACGCCTTACCTCCATGCTATCTCCCGGGCCCCAAAAGTGGCATTTTCAACCTAGGGACATAGCTCCACAGTAGACCACATGCCTCACATGTGAGAGACTGTAGATTCGATTCTACAGTCCCACACATACCAAAGGTGGGGAACCCCCAAGCCAGGAACAATTTCTGAGCACATAGTGAGGAGTAACCCCTGAGCGTCACCGGGTGTGGCCCAAAAAAGAAAAAATAGTGGGGGGATGGCCGGAGAGACAGCACAGCGGTAGGGTGTTTGCCTTGCATGTGGTCGACTCAGGACAGGATGGTGGTTCAATTTCTGGCATCCCATATGGTCCCTCAAGCCTGCCAGGAGCAATTTCTGAGCAGGAGTAATCCCTGAGCACTGCTGGGTGTGACCCAAAACAACAGCAAAAAAAGGGGGGGGAGGAGGTTTGAGTAGAGAAATAGCTCAACAGACTGGTGCATGTAGAAGACTGAGGTTTGATCCCCAGCATCACATATTCTCTCAGCCACCATGAGTAGTGACCTTTTATTTGGGGTTGGGGGGTTCACACCCAGCAACGCTCAGAGGTTACTCCTGGCTCTGTGCTCAGAAATCGCTCCTGAAGGTTCGGGGGACCATATGGGATGCCGGGATTTGAACCACCATCCTTTTGCATGCAAGGCAAGCACCCTACCTCCATGTTACATCTCCAGCCCCGAGGAGTGACCTTTTAAAACTGATCAAGGAGTAGAAAGCAGGAGCCGGGAGGTGGCGCAGGAGGTAAGGTGCCTGCTGCCTTGCCTAGAACGGACCACGGTTCGATCCCCCGGTTCCCATATGGTCCCCCGTGCCTGCCAGGAGCGACTTCTGAGCGCATAGCCAGGAGTAACCTCTGAGCGTCACTGGGTGTGGCCCAAAAAACAAAACAAAACAAAAAAAAACAAAAACAAAAGGAGTAGAAAGCGCCTGAGCATGCTCACAGGTGTGGCCCTAGCTTTCTGACATAGAAAATCTGCTTTCCCTGTTGGTGACTGCAATCTTGGCAGTTCTGTCTGACCCCTGCAGTTTTAAGAGATTTCTGGCCACACAGCAGCCAAGTGTGTGAAGTCCCCCAGCAAATACCATAACTGAAAAGATGTGCAAGTACCATGTCTCGAAAGTGAGACCTGGGCTGGAGAGATAGTACAGTGGATAGGACACTTACCTTGTTTTGTTTTGTTTTGTTTTTGGGTCACACCCGGCAGTGCTCAGGGGTTACTCCTAGCTCCATGCTCAGAAATTGCTCCTGGCAGGCACGGGGGACCATATGGGGCACCGGGATTCGAACCGATGACCTTTTGCATGAAAGGCAAACGCCTTACCTCCATGCTATCTCCCGGGCTCCAACACTTGCCTTGTATGTAGCTGACCTAATTGTGATCCCCAGTATCCCATATGGTTCCCCGAGCACTGTCAGGAGTAACCCCTAATCATCGCCGGATGTAGCCTCCACCCATCCACCCCAAAAAAGAAAAGGGAACCTATGGCAAGCACATTATGTAACAGAAACCCTTGGAAAGCACTACAACCAGGTGTGAACATCACAACAAATGAGTGTAACCACTAGCAAACAGGCATACAAGCACACCTAAAGGACTGCAACCTCTGGAGAGGCCTTGATGATAGAATGAGCACCACAAATAGTTGAGCAGGACTATTAAATGTGCAAGTACTCAGGAGTAACCCCTGAGCGTCACTGGGTGTGACCCAAAAACAAACAAAAACAAAAAAAAAAATGTGCAAGTACTAAAAGACATCATAGGACAGCATATCTCTCAACAGTCCTAAAAACTTGAGTCTTGCTTTATTCCAATATTTTAAATGGTTCCTGTGTATGTTTGTGTGTTTGTATACATGTATGTGGCATGCTGGGAATCAAACCCAGGGCCTAAAACATACATGTAAGGTAGGTACTCTACTGCTGACCAACATCTCTGACCTCTCCTCTACTGACTTACTCCCCATCCCATAACCCCCACCTTTTTTTTGGTTTTTGGGCTACACCTGGAAGTGCTCGAGTTATTCCTGCTCTGCACTCAGAAATCACTCCTGGCAGGCTCGGGAGACCATATGGAATGCCCAGGATCAAATCAGGGCCCATCCCAGGTCGGCTGCATGCAAGACAAATGCCTTACTCCTGTGCTATTGTTCCAGCTCTAGCCCCTTTTTATCTACCTGATAACAGATGTTGAGTTTGCGCTGCAGAATAAGCATGTCTCTGGTCTTCTCTAGTTCCAGTGTGATCTCTGCATATGATATTTGCAACTCACTTAACATCTGGGACAGAATTTCTTCTTCTTTTGTTTCAAAGGGCTATAGATGGAAAAATTATTAATGAGAGGGAGTATAAAATGGTAAGTACACTAATATCTATTCTCCATAATATAGGGTTTTTTTTTCCCGGTTTTTGGGTCACTCCTGGTCAGTGGTTACTCCTGGTTCAATGCTCAAAAATCGCTCCTGGCAGACTCGGGGGACCATATGAGGTACCAGGATTAGAACCACCATCCTTCTACATGCAAGGCAAACGCCCTATCTCCATGCCATCTCTCTGGCCCCTTCATAATGTAGTTTCTAAGGGGTTTGAGTTTGGTTGTTTTATTGTTTTTTGTTTTTTTGGGTTTTTGTTTTTTTTTTTGGGGGGGGGTCACACCCAGCAGCGCTCAGGGGCTACTCCTGACTCCACGCTCAGAAATTGCTCCTGGCAGGCTTGGGGGACCATATGGGATGCCGGGATTCAAACCAATGACCTTCTGCATAAAAGGCAAACACCTTACCTCCATGCTATCTCTCCGGCCCCTGTTTTATTGTTTTTTGTTTTGCTTTTTGAGAGACATACCTGGTAGTGTTCAGTTAATTATAATCAGGAATTACTCCTGGGAGGCTTGGAGACCACATGGCATGCATGGGATAGAACCCAGGTTAGTCATATGCAAAGCAAATTCCCTACCCATTGCACTTTTTTGGGGGAGCCCACACCGGTGATACTCAGGGGTTACTCCTGGCTATGCACTCAGAAACACACGCGCGCGCGCGCGCGCGCGCGCGCACACACACACACACACACACACACACACACAGTCTTCCCCCCAAAATAACCACAACAACATAGCCAAAGAGAGTTCAATGAACTGTGTGCAAGCTTTAAAGGTCATAGGGCAAGTTTAATCCACAAGCATAACATGGTCCCAAAGTTACCATCCAGTTACCCATGAGCATGGCACAAAAGAAAAAAGTAAAGTGGAGGGTGGGGTCAGAACGATAGTGCAGTGGTAGGGTGTTTGCCTTTCACACGACTGATTCAGGATGGACCTTGGTTCGATCCCTGGCGTCCCATATGGTCCCCCAAGACAGGAATGATTTCTAAGTGTATAGCCAGGAGTAACCCCTGAGTTTCACCGGGTGTGGCCGGAAAAAAAAAAGAAGAAAAGAAAAGTGAAGGGATAGAGAGAAAGAGACAGAGAGACTGCAACAGAGACAGAAATGCCAGCAACAAAATTTATTCCAAAATGTAAAAGAGAAGGGATTGGAGCAATAGGAAGATAAGCCTTGCACAAAGCATACCCAGATTCAATCCCTGGCACCCATATGGTCCCCAGAGCCCTGCTAGGAAAAAGTCAATGATCTTTCTATTTTCTTCCTCCTCCTCTCCTGCTCTTTTCTCTGTCTCTTTGCTCTCCTCTCTCTCCCTCCCTTTCTTCACCCCCCCCCCCCAAGGCTTTTTAAGTTAAGTTGGCATTTCTGGTTGAGCACACAAACACACACCCTGCATTAGGGCATGGGTAGCAACAAAGCACATGCTTTGTAAGCATAAAACCTGGGTTTAATCCCAAGCATTGTCATTTAAAAATAAGAAGATGAAATAACAGAAAAGCCTCTTACCTCTATTTGCGTGATCTCTTGAAATAGAGCAGGGTGAGTATCAGGCTCAGATTGTTTGTCAAGAGACAGTTCAAGAGATTGAGAAATATTGTCTTTATTGTGGAGGATCTCAGTTTTCTGTGTATTAACCTGAAGCAGAGTGGCAACTTCAAGCTGCAATCCAGCTGGGGAAAAATAACCAAGAAATATGTTTGTTTGTCTGTCTGTCTCTCTCTCTTTTGGTTTTTGGGTCACACCCATCAGCACTCACTCTGTGCTCAGAAATCACTCCTGGCAGGCACAGGGTACTACATGGGATGCTGGGATTTGAACCACCGTCCATCCTGGATCGACTGCATGCAAGGCAACTGCCTTACCAGCTGTGCTATCTCTCTGGCCCAGAAAGCTGTATCTCTGTAACTGTCAGAAACTATAGCTAAGTGTGATTTAAATTTTCACAATAATATTTAACTCATTTATGTAAATATGTACTAGAAGCACAAATTAACTTTTCTTTTTCAGTTTTCTTATTGTTGTTGTTTTTTGCCTTTTTTTTTTCTGGGGGCTTTCTTTTTTGTGTGTTTTTTTTTTTTTTGG
>PVKC010036905.1:0-13115 GCA_004027635.1 Crocidura indochinensis
CTGCCAGGGGTAATTTCTGAGCACAAAGCCAGATTAACCCTTCAGAGCTGCTGGTGTGGCCACAAAACAAACAAACAAGCAACAACAACAAAACATATCATGGATAATCATTTGCTTTGCTTTTTGAGAATTTAGTTCCTTCTAAATATTCTTGTTCTGGAGGAATTTGTGAATAGGGTTTTGAGAAAATAGTCGCTTGTCTTGCTTTTGTTTTGTATTTAGAAGGAAAAGAAGGAGAGAAGACCTTCAAATTTTCTGTAAACCTGTGCCAATCTATCCCCTGAGTAAAAAATGAGAAAGCAACTTCAGCTCCTAAGCAAATAATTCCTACTTGCACTTAACCAGGGTTATCATTCAGAAGAAGGTTTAAATAGATCACAGTCTTGTATCTATAGTGAGATTTTTTTTTAAATAAGACAAAAAAATGGAGAAATATGCTCATTGAAAGTATGAAGTGGATGAAAACTCAGTACAGGAGGTGAGAGACAGGGTTCTAAGGGTAAGGAAAAAATGGTAAAAGTAAAATGCAATAATATATACAGACATAGGTTACTACAATTAGATTGCCTGGCCCAAACACTACCTTTTATTTTGACCAGTGTGTGTATGTGAATAATCTTGGGTATTGCTTGGACAAAATAGTCGATAATTTTCCTTTATTTCCTTTATGCATATTTCCTTTATTTCCTTTACGTATATTTTACACTATACACTTAACTCCTTTAAAAATGTTTTCCACTGTATATTTAAATGGCAAAAGAGAAAAAAAACAGATTTATTCTACTGCAGAATAGAGAAAAATTAGTGCCATTTTTCAATAGAAGCAGAAACAATGTTCTGGTTTTTTCTCTATTAAAAACACAGTGGTTTAGAATAATATTATCAAGTTCCTGATGCATAGAAAGATCTAAGTGAGAAAATACCCTCAACCAAACTTCCCAACACTGAGTACTAGGTATGGTGCATTGTCATACCATTGATAATAATTTCTATGTCTCTTTTTGTCAGGTTATTACCTTTGTTTTTTTTATTTTTTTATTTTTATTGTGACTGAAATTCATTACACATTATTATTTATGTACAAGTGACAATGAATGAAGAGCATTCTCACCACCAATGTTGTCCTCCCTCCACTCCTATTCCCAGCATGTCTCCCATATCTTCCTCCTTAACCTTCCCCCCACCCCCAGAATACTAGTGTAACTGGTCTCCACTTTACAGCTTGTTGTAGGTTGGAATTTCTATGTATCTTTTAAAGGAGTGATTCAGTAAGCCTGTCCGATGATTGAAATCCCCTGGAGCTGAAGAACAGAAGCAGCCTGCAGCAGTGGACATAGTAGATAAAATTGTGAGAAGACCCCCAAGTTCCCCTGGCATACAAGTCTTATATAATTTACTCCCCTAGAATATAGAATGCATACATATGGTGAGATGAAGTTTACCACAATTTGTTTATGTTCCATAGCACAGAAGCTTTAAGAAAGGAATTCTGCTAATTCAAGTAAGTTGTAATAAGGCTTGGAACCACTCCCAGTAATGCTCAGGACTTACTCTTGAGTCTGTGCTCTTGGATCACACCTGAAAAACTCAGAAGCTGGGGATTTTCATGCTTTATAGCCTGTTGTGCCAGTTCCAATTTATTCAAATCTTGATCAGAGTAATGAAAGAAATTAAATAAAGATTTTAAATTAAAAAGTGAAGAGATGGGGTCGGAGAGATAGCACAGTAGTAGCGCGTTTGCCTTGCATGCAGAAGGATGGTGGTTCGAATCCAGGCATCCCATATGGTTCCCCGAGCCTGCCGGGGGCAATTTCTGAGCATAGAGCCAGGAGTATCCCCTGAGTACTGCCTGGTGTGACCCCAAAACAAAACAAAACAAAAGAAAGGAAGAGATAATGTCTGGTTTGTGGTTTATTAATAATTATAAAATTTACTATGAGCTACTAACAAAAACTGGTGAAAATTATCCTGGATTATTCAGGATAATCAGGTGAGACTTTAAAAGTAACAAAACTGGGGCCCGGGAGATAGCATGGAGGAAAGGCGTTTGCCTTTCATGCAAAAGGTCATCGGTTCGAATCCCGGTGCCCCATATGGTCCCCCGTGCCTGCCAGGAGCAATTTCTGAGCATGGAGTCAGGAGTAATCCCTGAGCACTGCCGGGTGTGACCCAAAAACCAAAAATAAATAAATAAATAAAAGTGACAAAACTGAATCGAGGTTATGACTAATGATTGACCACATGAATAATGCCCAGATTTAGATCCCTGGTCCCAAGCACTTACAGGACTATATAACACCAAAGGTATCCCCCTCAACAAAAACTACAAAGGGATAAGTCCTTTCATGTGTGTAAGACTGATTCATGTACAATAGCTTCTGATTGTTGTTTTCCTTGAAGATGGTCCATGCAACAATGAACATAGGTGACTTCATTGCCTACAACTGAATTCTGCTGACAGGGAAGGTGCTTCTAGGTAAAAACAGAAATTGTTCCCTACTAACACCCTGGTTTCAGCTCGTGAAACTATGAGCTTGAAAGGGTCCAAATTAGCCCTGCCTGGTCTTCCAAACACAGAACTAGATCTGGAAAAGTACCTTCTATTTTAAGCCACTAAGTTTATGGTAATTGCATTAAAGTAATAGAAAACTAATATACAGTATAATGGTTATCACCTAAAATTTGTTTAGAATAAAGAAGACAAAAGTTGAATTAACTGAAAAGTTCTTAAAAGTAACCCCAAAAATCTGGGTCAAAGAATTTTTATATACCTGGTCTAGTCATAACAAGATCACCCAAACAAGATCTATTCTACTAAATATCTGGTCAATACTTATTAGCCCTATTAATATAAATCAAACATATAAAAGAGAGAGTGAGAAAGCTCTTATAAGCAGATCAGAAGACAAGGAGTTATAAGAATAAATGTCATGTGGAATTCTGCCTAGAAAACTGTAACAGAAGATCCGTAACATCATTGGAAAAACTGAACAAAATCTAGAATTTAATTTCAGTTAAATGAACAAATATAATATATTAAGTAACATAGAAATATGTAATGTATATTACTATTACTATTACCATTACTCAAAATAGAAATCTAGTGAAATTTAAATATATCAAATTTTAAATATGTATTAAGTGCTATTTGTCTAGTATTATTTCAAAGTATTAAAATATATATAATAACTAATTTTAATATGTATGAAACTTCAGAATTTCTTTTTAATTGTCATAAAAATAAGGGTCATAAAATTACTTAGCTTTTCTTTAAGGCCTCTGCAGATCTCCAAGGTCAGTCTAAGACAGAAATAAAAAGTGTAATATGTTAAGGCTTTTTATCCCATCCCATTGCTAACATAGGTCAGACAGTAGTCAAAAGATTATAAGATGTCATTCTCTAATCTGAGCTTCTGATACTTAAGAGATCACTGCAGAACTTACAAGTTTAAAGATTCTCTTCCAGAATGTTTAATGTGCTTTTTAAAGGTGAACTCAAAGATTTACCTGCAGAGGCGATAGAGATCAAGCCCAGTGTTCTGCAGTAGCCAGCATGACACTATTAACATCAAATGCAATACATTCCTTATACTGCTTTAATTATGAATGCTAATAGAAGTACTGTGCAATAAATTAAGGATTTAGCTGGCAAAAGAAAGCGAGTTTTCATGTTTCATTATTAAAGGCATTACATTCCTATTTAACTTTAAGTGTCCTTGCAGTTTCTTTCAAACTAATTCTTCCTATACCTCACAGTTTTTTATTAAAATTTAAAAAAAAGACAAAAGTCATGAGCTTTTCAATATGTGTGTTCCTAAATATTTACTGTTGACACCCACAGTAAAAGATCACAGACTAAAAATATATTGCCTTTATAGCCTTAAAAGTATGACTATTTTTTCTAATTTTTTTATATTTCTGTTTTGCTTTACTTTTTGGCCACTGTGCTCAGGGTCTACTCCTTATTCGGATATCACTCCCTGTGATGCTCAGAGAATATATGTGGTTCTGGAAGGAAATCTCCTTACCCTCTGTACTATTTATCTAGCCCCTTTTTCTGATGTTCTAACTATTCATTGTTCTTCTTAGAGTATGCATATATGAGATTGTGCTTAAAGAACATTTTTATACATGTTTTTCTAATTTATTACTCAAAAAGCGTTACTAAAAAGTTAGAATGAAAATAATTATAATTACATACAGATGTATAATTGAGGTTCAGAGTCAATTGAACAATGATTTTAAAGTAAAATATTTTAACTATGGTTAATATTGCTTTGAATATAAATGGCTTCCTTTATTTTCTTGACTTTCTTTACTTTCCCTTTAGACAACCACATATGAGAAAGGACCATATGTCATTGCTAAACCCAGACTACTGAATTTCAGAAAATCTAGGTTATCTTGCTACCATGTTAATGACTGAACTGTTTGTGTATCTACTCTCGTCAAAATAAAATTTCAAATTCTTGATCTGCTAGTTTTGTTTCCAAATGAGGTCAAACTCATAAAAAACTAGATTGCTATTTGGTTCTAAAGCAGAAGGGGTGACAGTCTCTGTGTTTATCCATAGTTCCAAGATCCTTCAATATTTTCAAGGATGAAAATATTGAGTGAGGTGGCGCTAGAGATAAGGTGTCTGCCTTGCAAGTGCTAGCCAAGGAAGGACTGTGTCCTTCCTGTGTCCCATATGGTCCCCCCAAGCCAGGGGCGATTTCTGAGCACTTAGCCAGGAGTAACCCCTGAGCATCAAACAGGTGTGGCCAAAAAACAAAACAAAACAAAAAAAATGTGCTTAGATTGAGGATAGAAAATGCAAAATTTTAATGGACATTAAGAAGAAAAGGAAACTCCCCTACAAAAGAGCAACTTGGTATAACACTAAGTTAATTATGCATCCTTTTGTGGGGTTTAATAGGAAAACTGGTCTTTGTATTACTTGTCACACAAAGTTATCAGAGGTTTTACAATTGTTTCCCAGATATCTTGTCAATTTAGGACTCATTTGTATGTTGCTAAATTAAGATTAACATTCTTAATTCCCACTTAAGCTTGTGCGGACTGTTTATTTAAGACATTTTAAGTTATATATTTCCCCCCATTATCTGAGAGAGTCCAGTAATTTTCAAGGAAGTCTAAAATGTAAAACTAAGTCAGTTAAAATGGAGTGTCAAGAAAAAGAGGACAAGTAGGAAACTGAGTCTTCCTCTTCCAGTCCTATACATTATACAAGGACCTAAACTTTGATATTCTCTCTGGATAAAAGTATGTAAACACTCTTTGGGGCCAGAGTGATAGCACAGCAGTAGGGGTTTGTCTTCAATCCAGGACAGACCTTGGTTCGATCCCAGGTGCCCCATATGGTCCCATAAGCCAGGATCGATTTCTGACCACATAGTCAGAAGTAGTAACCCCTGAGCATCACAGGGTGTGGCCCAAAAATCCAAACAAACAAAAAAAAAACCCTCTTTAAATTTTATTTATTTGCTTCTATTTGGGGGCCACAGCTGCTTGTTATTAGGGAGTTACTCCTGGCTCCTTATTCAGAAGAACGGGTATTGAAGCAGAGTAGGCTGCATGTAGGTAATTGTCTTACCTGCTCTCTATCCTCATATTCCCAATCAAACTTTAAATTTAAACTCAATACCTAATCATGACTTACAAAAATATAACCACAACTCTCAAAATATAATGGTTTATATATTTATATAAATTCTATGGTTTCCATTTGAATGTTGTAATCATACAGAATTGTAATTTGAAGTGTCAATTCATTTAAAATAAAAATTTGAAGTTGGCACAGCTATAGAAACCCTATTTCTATATTATGTTTTATTTTATTGTATTTAAAGCAGCATTGTTTACAATATGACCTTCCGCCAGACCTTCGCAGTGTCTGCTTCCCTCTACCATTCTCTCAGTGTGACTTCTGTGCTGTTTCCACCCTATTCCACCACCTCATCTTTACCTTAACCAATTGTAAACTTCCTATATTAAAGACCAATTCTGTTCCTGTTGCCTTTGGGCATTTGTTATTCCCCTACTCTTTCTTTATACCTTCCATTTGAGAGAGAACATTCTATATCTCTCTCTTTCTGACTAACTTCACTCAGTATGATATTCTCCATATTCATCCATGTAGCAGTTAATGATTTTTGTGATTTTTATCTTTTCTTATAGCCAAGTAGTATTCCATTGTTTATATGTACCATAGTTTCTTTATCCAACATGTGGACACTTGGTTTATTTCCAAATGTCAGCTATTATAAATGTTGCTGCAATTAACATAGGAGTGCTCAACAGAGTGTGAACTTCTCCAAAGGTTGAGAGAGCCCTGTTAAACATCCCACCATGAAAGTGGCAAAAATTCACATGTCAAGGGGAGAGATACAAATGGCAAGTGCTCATGCACCATGTACCTGAGCCTTGCATGTTCGCCTCCTTTGTTCTAAATTGATCTTTATAGGGTTTTCAAACCTATGCAGGACTTCCCACCTAGGCAAGACTCCTGTTGCAAGAGGAAAGAAGTGGGCATAGTTAACCATTTTCTTTGATTCCTTTCCTGGTCTTTGTTCCTGTTGGAAATTCTCCTGGTAGAAAGACAATCTTCTCTGGGTCTGCAGTGGCACCAGGTGAGACTCATCAAAGATGAAGCAACTACTCCAAAATCTATCTTTTGATTTTATTACATCTAAGAATTCTTTGAGTTGGGTGGGTGGGATCCATTCCCTACATACCTGCTTGCTTCACTAGTGTTAAACTCATCTCTAATCCTTAAAAAAAAATAGGTCCTGAAGCTGTGCCGCAAGCGGTAGGGCATTTGCCTTGCACATGTTAACCTAGGATGAACCATGGTTCTATCTCCTGGCGTCCCATATGGTCCCCCAAGCCAGGAGCTATTTCTGAATGAATAGCAGGAAGTAACCCCTGAGCATCACTGGGTGTGTCCCAAAAGACATAAAAGTATAGTTTAGTTCACTTATTTAAAATAGTGGTAATATTTCTGGTTTTGATGTCTACACAACCTCATTTTATAATCACCAAAATGCTCAAGACCTTCTCCTAACATCCCTGTTCCTTTCAGATCATCTCTTCCTTCTTTCCCCTTTTCACTACTTTATCTCTGTTTTGGACAAGTGAATCTTCAGGTAGACTTTGCTGATTTTATTTCATCTTATTCCCAAGTTCCTTGTTGCTGTAACCTCCTAAAGAATACCTTAAGTTTTTTCATATATGAATAATCTTCAAAGGAAAATAGTGCATCTTATTATGTCCTAATAAAACTGCAGCTATTTGTGCAGTATCAAAAAAGCATCATGTCAATTCTAAGACACAGTTAAACATTTATAATTATATACTCCAAATTGACATGTATTTTTTGGGGAAATAAAACTATTTCTTTCCAATTTTTCTACCTGCTTATACATCACTGCCCTTCTTAATGAAAATCCTCTTTTTGCTGTTGTTGGTCTGAAACTCAACTATAGTCATCACAAGTAGAGATTTAATTTGCAGTTATCATGAAAAAGGTACATTTCCATTCCCTCCCACTGTTTATAACTGCAAACACACTGTTTTTAATTCTAAGTAAGTTGTTTTTCTCATTTTAATGAAGGATGCATGCTAACTGTCTTAATTTGAAGGTTTTCCTTCTTGAGAGAAACAGCAATAAAAACTGGCCCCAGACCATGCCTAAAGCCAAAATATATATAGACAAATGCCTGAAACACAACCTTACTGGCCTTACCAGAAACAAGTGAAGTCTGCCTTCTCTCCTCTCATTTTATTTTCATGCAAATGTTTTAGCACTGGAACACACTATATTTCATTCTGGCATATCTCACTGTTCTTTTAATGTAGGAAATTGGCTGAGAAGGCCATGTTGCAAAAAGGACAAGATGTCATAGTTACATGTGGCCAAAGATAATGCATGCTGTGTAGGCCAAATAGACTTTTTTCTAATGATCTGAAAAACTGATCATAAAGCCAAATTCTCCCCAGTGCCTGGATAGAAGTTCATAAAAATCCCATGGAAACAACAGAGAAATAATTTTTCTAGTTCAATGATAAGAAAATTAATGCCCAAGAAGGATTAAAATTCAAACAGAAATCTGCCCAATCAGTTCAGTTTCTGATCTTGGAATAGACTACTATAACACAAGACTTCTCATTTTGAGAAGGGATTTAAATATGAAAAACATTTTAAATTTAAATTGTCTCCACAATATCATTGATTTGGGTCATTACCACTCTTTTTATTGTATTATTTTTATTAATGGCAAACATCAGAAAAAAATAAAAGCCAAAATATCAACCAAGCAAAAGGACAGACATGCAGTCACTGAATGCATTGCCATCTCATATTTAGAAGTTCAGGGGCTGAGCAAAAAGCAAGAATGTACCTTAGTCTGGAAGCACTAGCAACAATACACATTTATAGATTATGAAAAGGGCAAAATGTTCAGAGTCTGCCTTGTTCAGCACAAAGAATCCCCAAAAGCTTAGGAGACATGTCCTTTTAATGAGAAACAATAGTTTGCAGCCAGATGCTCCTCATCATTATGAACATTTTAGCACCAGAAAGAGGCACAAAAGGAACTATGAGCCCAGTGCTTTGAAAATAAAAGCCTCTATAGAAAAGCACACCTATTAATATAAATGGTCCTGAATAGATTCTGCTTCAAGTCTGTCAATTAAAATAAATAAAAATTTTATTTCCTTATCATTTCCAAAAAAGCAAAACATTACTGGAGGTAACTTTAATCTTCAGTATTTCTAGAGATAATTCTTTTTCATCTAATTTTTCACAATTACATAACTATAAAACAATATCTCTCTGAAATAGTATGAATAATTTCAGGGTATTTCTAAAGACTGAAGGTAAAAAATGAAACCTCTTAGCTTGCTAGGAGACAAAATGACTAATGTTCAGTTTGTACACTTCCTATTGAATATTAATCAATATATTTCCATTTAGTATTAGAAAGGGAATAATAAAATTCAAAACAAACTTGATGTCATTTGAACTAATAAAGTCATGTTGCACTACCAGTATCTCTTTTCAGATGAACTTGATGAAGCAGTTTAATTGATATTTATTAATTTATAAAATTAAAGTAAAATTATGTTTATTAAGGTATCATCAAATTACCTTAGCATCTTAGAATTTGAGTTTAGAATGAGATAAACTCATCAGGTCAATAGCAGCTAAAAACATCAGGTCCAGAAAGATAATACAACAACTAAGTTCCTTGCATTGTGCATAGCCAACTCGGGTTAAATCCCTGGCACCATATATAGTTACCTCACAGCCTCTCACCCCAGAAGTAAGATTAGGAGTAAGTTGAGCAAAATTTGGCATGACTCAAAAACAACAGCAAAATCTTAGCTCTGACAAAAATCTAACATTTTTTAGCTGCAAGACATTGAAGTTTTTATTTAACCTCTCTCTACATATGCTTTCTTACCTGTGAAATGAAGATGCGATGCACATCATGGGGTTGTTGTGAGAATGAAATAAATTAATCGGCATACAGAATTTAGGATAGGTCCCAGTATTTGAGATGCCTTTAACAAGATATTTTTATTAGCACTTATTATTTAAAGATACCTTAAGAGAGTTCTCAAGATGTTATCTAAGAATTTCACAATCAATTTTCTATTTGGAAATAATAGTAGATATTTTAAATATATCCATAATACTCCCCCCCAAAAAATCTACTACCTAAACTCTATTTTCCATGGAGGTACATTAATGCAAATGAGACGCAATGACTTTCCCAGTTATAATTGGGCTGAAATGAGGTGGAAGGAACAGAAAGACAATTAACTTTAGCTGTTTTTTTCTTAGTTTCTTTCTTCCTTTCTTCCTTTTCTGTTTTTTTTTTTCTTTTTGTAATCTCCAGCAGTTCAGTTCGGAGTAGGTTTTAGTGCCTGATGGTTGTAGACTGTCATTGCTGCCAGGAGAAATTATTCAGAGACCTTCAAGGGGCTTTGTTTATCTCATTTTTCAATTAACCTCTGCATTTTAACTTCATCATAATGCCTATGCCAATTCACACCAAAGAACAAATAAAAATCCTGGTTGCTGTCATTATTTCTTTGCTTCACAAATCAAGTTTTATTTTTTTCTTTCTAATGCATAGAGGAAGTACATAACGAATGACAATTTCAGATTGCAAAGACCAGCAAATTATTTAATGTAAATTAAGTTTTCTGTTAACCTTTCTCCCTTTCTTTTCTTTTCCTTGTTTCTTCATGTGAGGTTATAGCAGAGTTAGCACTGCTGTGAGTAAAGCATCTTAGCACTGCTGAGAGCAAAGATCAAAGTCTGCTAAGATGGATTTTTTGCTACCATCTTTGTTTGAAATTTTAGGTCAACGTGACTACATGCATGATCAGAAATTGGGATCCATTTCTTGTTCTAAAGAGCCATTTTAACTATACTTAAATTTAAATCTACCTACCCCTTTCAAATGTTGTTAACGGCACTAAAATATATTGCCCTTATATTTATTAATACAATATCAAGATTTAAATAGATCAGGGATAATTTTTTATCTCTTAAAATAGTCCTAATATGTTAATGCCTAAAGTAGTAAATGTCATCCTAAAAATTAAAATATTATTTTTAATAAATGTCAAATGCTACAGGGATTACACATCATTTTCTAATTTACTATTAAGAAGGAAAACACATTTGTAAATGCTATGTTCCTACTGTTCAAAATTTATTCAGCAATAAATTTTCAATAAATAATATTATATTTCTAATTGCTATATAGTCTGTGTTTTTACATTTTATTGATGAATTAACATAACTTGATATTCATTCGCTACCTGCAGTTGTTAAGAAAACACTATCAAGAACACCAGCAATCAGGTAAAAGTAATTTTCACTGTATTGAAGACTTTAATATAAAGAAAATAAGTGTTCATGGAAATCTTTAGATAATAAGCATATTTAATTTTAAAAAAGTCTATAGAGTTGCTTCGTAGGGCCAGAGAGATAGTTCAGGGGTTTAATCATTTGCCTTTCACACAACCAACTCTGATTTAATCTCTGGCACTGAGTACTACCAGAAGTGATTCCTGAGAACAGAACCAAGAGTAAGAAATGAAAACTGCTGGGCATAACCAAAAATTTTTTTAAAGTGTTATATATGTGCGAAGCACAAAAAAATGTACATTGTCTCAATATTCTTGTGATTTTTCACTAAATTGTGAAATAAGATGCATAGAGAATTTCTATAATGACTTAATTACAGAGTTAATTCCTTTTTACAACGATTTAAAGTCAACAGTCTCTAATGCCAATTCCACTTAAGGAGTTTGATATAGAGGTTAGAAAAATAGTACAGCTGGTAAGGCACTTCCCATGCATACGGCTGACCTGGGTTTAATCGCCAGCATACCATATGGTCCCAGGAGTGATTTCTGAGTACAGTGCCAGGAGTAAACCCTGAGTAATACCAGTGAGGTCAGAAAAAAAGAAGTCTGATCTCAAATCATTACAGATACACATCTATAAATATGGCAAAATAAACATGGGGGGGATATCCCCTTACAACACAATCAGAAACCAGCCTATGTCTCAAACAGCTCACATCAATTTATCACTGAAGGTACCTCATCAATACAACACCACATTTTGCCAGATTCATTGGGTGTTTGAAAGGGAGACACTGATATACTCAGTGATGCTAAAGTCTTACTACTAGTTCTGTGCTCAAGGAAATAGCTGTGGTGCCAGGAGACAAACCCTGTTCTATGTCTCTGGTCTACACATGTATTTTTAAAGATTGGTAATAAGAAGTGGGAGAGAAGTTAGAACTGCAGTCACAGCCTTGGCCAGGTGGAGAACAGCAGAGAGGATAACTGCAGGTCAAAGAGAGAGTGGGCAGTTTCCACAGGTACACTTAAGTCTCTGGGTCTCTGATAAGCTCCTTTACTCAGGAGCCAGAAGTTCTATGCAGCTCTCTGAAGCTGAATATTAAGACCAACTGCCAAATACCAGTGATTTTAGCATGCATTGAAATGGCAGGCTATATCTCCATCCTCTTCTATCTGCTTTGAAATCTGGAGAAGGTTGCCTTCAAAGCTAAGAAACTACCCTCACAAAAATCACCTGGCTTGGGGCCCGGGAGATAGCATGGAGGTAAGGCGTTTGCCTTTCATGCAAAAGGTCATCGGTTCGAATCCCGGTGCCCCATATGGTCCCCCGTGCCTGCCAGGAGCAATTTCTGAGCATGGAGCCAGGAGTAACCCCTGAGCACTGCCGGGTGTGACCCCCCGAAAACAAACAGAAAAAAAATCACCTGTCCTGAAGCTCAGTCAGACCTCAGAGCTTCTTCACAGAGGAGAACAAGAGTAACATGGCCTTCCAAAGCTTGGTTTTACAATTAGATACTGAATCCTGGCAGTTTTCACAAGCATTGCATACAGAGAAATCTAGATTTCTGAGATGTCTGTGGCTGACCATAGAGAAGGATCTGAGGTCATGGACTTTGTGGTCATGTTGGAAATGGTTTTGGTCACAAAGGATTTTTATACCAAGATTTACTCTCTCCTCCCTGAATTATGACTGAAAGAAACTCCCATCAGATTGGTCATATTAAGAATGCACACTTAATCTTCAAACAAAGCAGAATTATAAAACTAGAGCTCTAGTGCCTCCTATTGGGAACACAGAGAAACTGCCTAAAAAGGTTCAATTCAGTGGCTGACAAGAAAAGCACTAGCCTTTCACAGAAATGAGGTTGCCAATGAACTAGAAAAGTAGTGACATGCATCAGAAGCAAAAGAAAGTAGAATTAAGTTTTAATGAATTGGTAACAGAAATATTAGTGCAAAATTCTTTGCCAGAAACTAAAGCTAGTAAAAGATTTCTACAGATACTGTACATTTATAAAATAACAGCTCCCCCCCCAAAAAATAAAGTAGCCCCTATCATGTAAATAAATTTATCATCAAAATTTAAATAATAATTTAAATAAAAGAAGGGGCCGGGCGGTGACGTTGGAGGTAAGGTGCCTGCGCTAACCTAGGACGGACCGCGGTTCGATCCCCCCGGTTCCCCATATGGTCCCCCGTGCCTGCCAGGAGCGACTTCTGAG
>PVKC010036906.1:0-13135 GCA_004027635.1 Crocidura indochinensis
GTTCAAAATGCTTTATTTTTTTATTCAATAATATTATAGAATTTCAGAAATTTAGTTTCATATCTCTACATGTGCATAACAGTTACTTTACACCTAATGCCAAAGATCCAGTGCCATCCCTCCACTTAAAATACTCCTTGAAACTGAAGAGTTATAGCACTGTGTAGGGTGCTTGTTTGCATATAGCTAATTGGGTTCAATCCCCAGCATCTGCTATGGTCCCTCAAACACCTCTAGGAGTAATTCTGACCTGAAAAGCCAGGAAAAACCCTGAACATCACTGGGTGTTGCCTCAAATCAAAACAAAACAAAAAATACTCCTTTGGGGCAGATGCAATGGTACAGAGGGTAGGACACTTGCCTTCCATGCAGTTACTAACCAGTTCGATACCTGACACTCTGAGTCCTCTCCAAATGCAAAATACAATGCCTGAACTAAGAATTTCAACAAAGGGGCTTAAAAACATTGAAGCCATTCCAATGTTTCAAAAGAAACAATAAGAAACAAGCAATACTCAAAGGCAGCAGAAATAGAACTGGTCTTTAATAGGAAGCATATTACAGTAAAAGGTTGGATACCATGATACTGGGTTATGGTGGAGAGAAGCTACAACTCTGGTAGAAGATGTGCAGTAGTGTTTCTGCATGAAACATTGCCACTATCAATATTAAATTTCATAGTGTCTACAATTAAATATTTTAGGAAAGAAAATTGAAAAGTATTTAATTAAACACATACTTTATACTAAAATATTTTTGGTAGGAGATTCTGTTGCTATCCCCACCTCCCCCTAAAAGAGGAGGCCTAATTTCCCTGGTGAAAACTGGAGACTAATATTGGGAGTCATATCTGGGATCCTTTCGAGATCTTTAAAAGGAAAAGAGCAACAGTAAAGGTTGGATACTGTACTAGAAATTGAGCACTGATAATTATAGAAAATTTAGTGTTTATCTCCACTGTCCAAACAAGTGAAAGCAGAGACAAGCACACAGGACTACATTAAATTGAGAAGCTTCTGTACCTCAAAGGAAAAAGTGACTTAGGTAGAAAGGCCACCCACAGAATGGAGAAACTATTTGCCCAATATTCATCAGATAGGTACTAAAGACCAAACAGGTGTAAAATCACTAAGTAGTAAGCGAGGCACAGAGAGGACCACTCATGCTAGCAGCCCGGGGGGGTGAGGGAGGATGATATGGGAGGCAAAATGGGAATGGAAGTGGAGAGAGGACAATTCGGTGATGGGAATTCCCCTGATTTTATGTTAATATGTACCTAAAATATTGTCAGTGATATGTAAGCCACTATGTTTAAAATAAAAAATATTATTTAAAAAGATGTACAAGGTATTGACAGAATTTAACAAAAAATAATCTAACCCCATCAAAAATGGGGAGAAAAAAATAAAGACATTTCCTCAGAGAAGAAACCAGATGGCCAAAAAGGCACATGAAAAAATACTCCACACCACTAATCATCAGGGAGATGCAAATCAGAACAACAATGAGGTATCATCTCACACCACAGAAACTAGCACACATCACAAAGAAGAACAATCAGCGCAGGACAAAATTGGGGGTGGGGAAGGAATTCTCATTCACTGCTGGTATACATGCTGTCTACTCCAACCTTTCTGGAAAGTAATATGGATATTCCTCAAAACATCTTGAAATTGAGCTCCCATATGATCCAGCAATACCAGTCATAGGGATATACCATAAGAACACAAAAACACAATACAAAAAAATGCCCTCTGCATGCCTGTGTTCATTGCAGCTCTATTTACAATAGCCAGAATCTGGAAACTACCCAAAGACTGAACAAAAGGCTAAAGAAATATGGTACATATACATGATGGAACACTATGCAGCTGTTAGGAAAAATGAAGTTATGAACTTTGCTTATACCTGGATGGACCTGGAAACTATTATGTTGAGTGAAATAAGTCAGAGGTGGAGATAGATACAGAATAGTCTCAATCATCTGTGGGATTTAGAGAAAAATAAAAGACACCATGGTAATAATACCCAGATACAACAAAGATGAGGGCCAAAAGAGCCAGCCATTTGGAAGCTTATGACAAAGAGTACTGAGCATAGTTAGGGAAATAACTACACTAACAACTATCATAACTATGATAGCGAGAGAAAGAGAGAAACAGAATGCCTATCTCAAAGAAAAGCAGGAGGAAGGAAATGGGGAAATAATTAGTAGTGGGAAAATTGCATTGGTAAAAGGAGGTATGAACATGTTTGTAACTATGATGCTTAAATAAAGAAATTATTAAAAAAAAAAAAAAAAGATTAAAAGTAGAGGCACCAAAGCGGGTAGCACAGCAGTAGGGCATTTTCCTTACACTCAGTTGACCTGAAACAAACCCAGGTTCAATCCCCACCATCACATATGGTCCTCAAACCTGCCAGGAGCAATTTCTTTTTACTTTTTGTTTTGTTTGGTTTGGTTTGGTTTGGTTTTTTGGGCCACACCCAGTGACACTCAGGGGTTACTCCTGGCCATGCGCTCAGAAGTCGCTCCTGGCTTGGGGGACCATATGGGACACTGGGGGATCGAACCACGGTCCGTCCAAGGCTAGCGCAGGCAAGGCAGGCACCTTACCTTTAGCGCCACTGCCCGGCCCCCCAGGAGCAATTTCTGAGTGCAAAGTAAGGAGTAACTCCTGAGTGCTGCCGAGTGTGACCCAAAAACAAAACAAAAAAACAACAAAAAAAAAAAACCAAAAATTCTAAAAAAGAAAATTTAGTGTTTCAGATTAACACTCTCTCTCATACACAAACACACACACATACACACACATCATCATCATCATCATCATCACCAAGTCTCCAACTCAGCCTCAAGAATTACATTTACATTTGCCACCATAGCAGATGAATCCAAACTGTTGAGTTTGCTTCAAAAGTACATATTTTAATATGAGAAGATTGAAAATAGCTTGTAAGGGGCCGGGCGGTGGCGCTGGAGGGAAGGTGCCTGCGCTAGACGGACCGCGGTTCGATCCCCCAGTTCCCCATAAGGTCCCTGTGCCTGCCAGGAGCGACTTTTGAGCGAATAGCCAGGAGTAACCCCTGAGCGTCACCGGGTGTGGCCCAAAAAACCAAAAAAAAAGAAAATAGCTTGTAAGGCAGTAGTAATCTGTAGCTAGAAAAAACTTGCAACAATTTTTATAGCTCAAATCCTGCAGAGGGAAGATGTGACAAAATAAAAATAAAATAAAAATTAAAAAAGGAAGAAAATTGTATATATCCACTGCATCAGACTCACACAGTTGAGCTTACAGGTACAGGAAAGGTCTATTTATCTTAGACAAAGAGTCTGGCACCAAACAAATGAGTATTCCTATTGGACTGCATGCACAGGATGTTGCCCCTAATACTGAACAGGAAATACTGGACAGGAATCTCCCTCCAGATACCTAAAAAATAATCTTCAAATAAGAGTCTTAGCGCCTCCTAGTGGAACAACAGACAAAATGCCAAAAAAGTTAAATTCAATGACCGAGAAAGCTTCATAAATCCATCTGAGTGTCATGGATATTAGAAGTTAAATGTGAATTTGAAATAGAAGTTATCGTGAAAAATCAGTGAAATACATCCAATTAATAGTAATAAATATGATGTCTATGCTATTTAAAATAATAATTATAATTTGAAAGAAGTCTTCATAAATGAGATGGACGCTATTAAAAACTTCCAAATAGAGCCAGAGCGATGGCGCAAGTGGTAGGGTGTTTTCCTTGCAGGCACTTACCTAGGTCAGACCTAGGTTCGAACCCCCTGTGTCCCATATGGTACCCCTAAGCCAGGAGCGATTTCTGAGTATATAGCCAGGAGTAAAATCTGAGCGTCACCGGGTGTGATCCCAAAGTCAAAAAAAAACAAAAACAAAAAAACTTCCAAATAAAGAAATTAAGAGATAATATGAGGGGCAAGATGCCTTCTTTGCATGAGGGCCAAGCACCACAAATGCCCCCCTTAGCATGGAGTGATTCTCTGAACAGAGCCTGGAGTAAGCCTTGAGACACAGCCATATGTGGCCCAACCACCTACCTAAAAAAACAAACAAACAAAACAACTTCCAAGAATATATACTATATATGAAAACCACAAATAATTTAATAAAATCCTACATGTAAGGCATACAAAATAGTCTTCTCACATGTAGAACATTAGTAATGATGAAGATAAAATCACAGGAACAACTTAAATGAACAAAAGAAATCAGATTCAATTAAATGAAGATATCTCAGAGAAGTATCAGACTCTATTAGGAAATGTAGTTCTAACATAATTATAATATAAACAGGTAATCAAAAAGAAAAGAGAACAGTGTAAAGAAATAGCTGCTGAGAACACCCCAAATGTAAGGACTTATCATAAAAGACAAAGAAAGGAGAGAATACAAAAATTTCTGAATAAATTTTTTACCATGGCACACCACTGTTTAGTTATAAAAATCAGTGATAAATATTAAATATTACTAGGTAAAAAGATTAACCTGAATCTAATTTTTCAGCTACAATTTTACAGGCTAAAAGAGAATTAAATGACATATTCACAACTTCTAAAAGACAAAATTTTCATCCAAGATTAGTCTACCCTGCAAAATAATCACTCAAAAATAGTGAAGAATGTAGGATTTTTCTAGAATTAAGAAATGATTAATAAAATTTATCACCACCAAGCTGATAAGAACAATTAAAGGATTCCTTTAACAGAAAACAAAAATAAAGAATTTAATCTTGATCAGTGTGACAAATAGTGATACTGAGTAGTAAGATTAGTAAGAATAAACTTAGTAAACAATAAAATATCAAAGGGTAGAAAGAATAAAGGAGGGGCCCGGGAGATAGCATGGAGGTAAGGCATTTGCCTTTCATGCAAAAGGTCATCGGTTCGAATCCCGGTGTCCCATATGGTCCCCCGTGCCTGCCAGGAGCAATTTCTGAGCATGGAGCCAGGAGTAACCCCTGAGCACTGCCGGGTGTGCCCCCCCCCCCAAAAAAAAGAAAGAATAAAGGAGAATGTTTAGTCTAAAAGCGAACAATATTAGCACAAAAGAAGACTATCATAAATACAGGGAGGTTTTATAGTCCTTATGGTAATCACAACACAAAAAATTTAAAACAAAAGTACTTAAAGGGAAATATGACAAAATGGAGAGAATTACATTTGAAAACCATTCAAGTCAATACATATATTTAAAAAATAAATAGGAAAAGAACAAAAATATACAATAAGCAGAGGAGAAAAGGGAGTATAACAGAAGCAAGCTGTTACTTATATTATCAATAATCAACAAATCTAAAATCATCGATCAAAAGACACAGAGTGGCTAGATGTATTAAAAATACCAAAATTCATCTATACTATTTATATAAGAATCTCATATATGGGGACCAGAGAAATTGTATATCAGATAGTACAATTGCCTTGCAGAAAACTAACACAGGTTCTATGCCAGCATCCTATATGGTCCTCTGAGCACTGCCAGGAGTGATCTTTGAGAACAGAGTCTTAAGTATGTCCTGAGCACTACTGGGTGTGGTCCAAAACTACAAAATTAAAAAAAAACCTTGCATAAAATATAAATAGAGCTGGCTCAGAGTAAAAGACTGGAACATGGTATTTCAATCCAAAAACACAGGGGAAAAAAAGGGCAAGGGATGCTATTTTCAGACTGATAAGATATACTTTCAATGAAAAAGATAATGATATATACAAGCTATCATGATCAAGAAAATACAGTATTATCAATGCACCTAACATGGAGGCAACCAAATATTCAAGACAATTAATAGACTTCAAGGGATATCTTAACAGTAATAAAATGCCTATAGAATATCACAAAATACCATAATAAAGCACAAAATATTAGAAAAATAAGTAATAAGAAAAGAATGACAATGAAAAATGACTGATACTTTATAAATAATGGACAAATTTCCACTCCAAAATAAATGAATGCAAACCTTCCAAAAGTGTACACGGAACATCCTTTAGGATAAACAGAATTCTCAGAGAAAAATAGAAATCTTTGTTTTTTTTTATTGAGACCATTATGAATTACAAGTCCTTCATAGTTATATTTCAGAGCTTATAGTAAGAGTGAAATAGGGCCATATCCACCACCAGAATTGGCTTTCCTTCACCAGACTTCCCAGCATGCATCCCATACCTCCTCTGCTTAACTCCCTGGCCTACCAGGGTAACAGTCCATTTTAAATTTAGCTTGTTATAGTTTGGGTCTCTTGATTCTATTGCTGCTGACTTTGGCTTGGGTGTTTAGTTTTGACTTTTTTTTTCCAACAATGCACCTGAAACCACTGGGCTTTCAGCCCCATTCACTTTCTTTTCTTTTTCTCAATTTGTAGAAAGATGCAGAAATATGAGGTAAAGCAAATTAATTCATGTCAAAAAGTTCTATGAAAAAAGCAGAAGCCTTTTTATCTAGAAGATACAAATAAAATTTTTATAAAGTGGGGGGTGGTTTTTTGGTTTCTTGTTTTTTTGTTTTGTTTTGTTTTGTTTTGTTTTGCATTGGCCTATAAAAAAACAAGGTGTCTCTACCCATGAAGCATACTGTCATGAGACTGACTATAGGCTCCAGGCATAACATTTGCCCAATCCCAAGATCTTTCTTCATGGTACCAGAAAAAGTTATACTCAATTGCAATTCTCACTGTCAGCCTTCTGTAATTAGAAATCTTCGTTGTTTTGGGGGCCGGGTGGTGGCACTGGAGGTAAAGTGCCTGCCTTGCCTTGTGCTAACCTAGGACGGACTGCGGTTTGATCCCCCGGTTCCCCATATGGCCCCCCGTGCCTGCCAGGAGCGACTTCTGAGCCAATAGCCAGGAGTAACCCCTGAGCGTCACCGGGTATGGCCCAAAAACAAAAACAAAAAAAAAAAAGAAAGAAAGAAATCTTCGTTTGGGGGGCTGGAGCAGTGGTGCAAGCGGTAGGGCATTTGCCTTGCATACACTAACCTAGGACGGACTGTGGTTCAATCTCCCAGCGGCCTATATGGTAACCCAAGATTTCTGAGATTTCTGAGCACATAGCCAGGAAGAACCCCTGAGCATCAATGAGTGTGGCCCCAAAACAAAAACAAAAACAAAAGCAAAAAAAGAAATCTTGGTTTTTGCACAGATCATATGTCGAAGCTGGAATGTCACAGAGTGTCTTCTGATTTCATCTCACTGTTAGGTGATGAGACAGGGAAACCTGCCCTTAGGGCAAGTTGTCGCTGTTCCCTGGTCATCAGGGTGAAATATGAACCTACCCTGGAGCAAGTCAGAGTCAGTGCAGCATTAGGGTCTTCCCTGAAGAGTTTGATTCCTGGTGCTGATGCAGAAACCCGTACTGGTTCCAAGGTTGGGATTCAAGGTTCAGGGTTGGAAGGTTGATGCCCAATCAACTGACGCCTAAGTTGAGTCAATAGAGATTGTTTAGTTTGTTATTTTTACCCCCATATGCACCAGGAATATCAAGTGACATTATTACATTTTTGCATGGGCACATTAGAATGGGGAAATCTTATACAAAGAAAGAAGTTCTTATCTAATAGGAAAAGGAACTCATAAATTTTATAGTGCAGAGGCACCTTTCACACTGAACACTTGTCATAGTGAGTCAACCTGGGCCTTAGACAATAGAAGTATTAATGAACCAAAAACTGTATTGAAGAGAACTTGAAATGTATCAACACAATAGAGATGATAGGTACAAAAAGGGAGAAGACAGGATGAGACGAGAAATATGGCCCTAACAAAAGTAATTATTAGAATGTCATAAAGGTAAGTCAAGGATGAAGACCCTAGACAACCAGTCACCAGAAAATAATCATCTCAACATGTTTTACTAAGCTCACCTACTTTAAAACTCCAGGAAAATGCTCACAATATCCTTTTGTTTAAAAGGTCTCTGGAATCTTTTTTACCTCTCTCATAATCCTAGATCTTCTTTATATTATTTTCTTTTCCTTTCCATCCTCATCAAATCTTCTGAATCTGGCCATCTGATCTCTGATCTCTTGCTTCCATTTTTGACTGCTTGATAAAAACTTGAGTACCCATTCCCACTATATCTGATACTTACATAGATAACAAGAACTTTCTCAAATAAACAATCTAATCTGAGATTTGAAAAAACTAAAAATTATGAGCAACAACAAAAATATCAAAAGTCAAGAGAAGAAAAGAGTAAACATTAGAATGGAAATAAATGAAATAGAAACCAAAAAAGCAATGAAAATCAAGAGCTTTTATACTTAAGAAATAAAAATGATAAATCCCTCTCTAGGGTCACCAAGAGAGAAAACTATTTTTTAAAGGATTCATAAGTTAAAGAGGTAAAATTACAAGTGATACTGTATGAATTCTAATACTCATTCAAAAACAAATTGGACAACAAAAAAAGAAAAGGAAAAATTTTAACTCAGATAACCTTCCTAAACTGAATCAGAAATTAATTGAAAGATTTAGCAGGCCTATAACAAGTACAGAAATTAAAATAGTCATCAAAAAAATATCCCTAAGAGGGGTCGGAGAGATAGCATGGAGGTAAGGCATTTGTCTTTCATGCAGAAGTTCATCGGTTCGAATCTCAGCATCCTATATGGTCCCCCTGTGCCTGCCAGGAGCAATTTCTGAGCATGGAGCCAGGAGTAACTCCTGAACACTGCCAGGTGTGACCCAAAACCACACACACACACACACACACAAAAATCTCACTAAGAGAGACACACACAAAGTAGTCTCACTCATCTATGGGTTTTAAGAAAAATAAAAGAAATTGAAATAATTCCCAGAGGAAGGGCCAAAAGGGCTGCCTAGTCCAACCTTTATGGAAAGCAATATGGAGATTCCTCCAAAAACTGGAAATTGAACTCCCATACAATCCAGCTATACCACGCTTAGGAATATACCCTAGGAACACAAAAATACTATAAAATACAAAAATTCCTTCCATACACCTATATTCATTGCAGTGCCATTTACCATAGCAATAAATAGCCAAGATGCCCTTCAATGGATGAATGGCTAAAGAAACTGTGGTACATATACACAATGAAATATTATGCAGTGTCAGGAGAGATAAAGTCATGAAATTTTCCTATACATAATGTACATGGAATCTATTATGCTGAGTGAAATAAGTCAGAGAGAGAGATGTAGAATGGTCTCACTCATCTATGGGTTTTAAGAAAAATGAAAGACATTTTTTGCAATAATTTTCAGAGACAAAAGAGAGAAAATCTCTAATACCCAGAAATTAAATAATATTATTCTAAATAGCCCACTGAAGAAAATCAAAGAAATCTTAAAATACTTCATGCAGCTGGAATTATAATATAGGAGTAGGGTGTTTGCCTTGTATGCCACCAACTCAGAACTCCATATGGCCCTGAGCCCAGGTAGGAATGATCCCTGAGAGAAGAGTAAGGAGTAATCCCTGAGCACTGTTGGGTTTGGCCCAAAAATAAAAATATGTGAATGCAAATGTACAGTCCTTAAAGAAAGAATTATGGTTTCAAATTTTCGTATTAGAAATAAGAAAAATGTTTAAATAAATCAGCTGTTTCTATCTTAATAAGCTAAAATATGAAATCTAAAGTGGCAAGACAGGAATAATTTTAAAAAGAGCCAATATCAGCAAAGAATAGAAAAAAATAACAAAGCCGATGGCATTTTTCTTTTAAAATAATAATGAAAATTGAAGCTGGAGTACTAATACAGCATGTAAGACGCTTGCATACATTCTAACAGGGTTCATTCCCAAATATCCTATATGGTTTCCTAAGCCAGTCAGGAATGATTCCTGAGTGTAGAAACAGAAGTAAGCTCTGAGCACTGCCAGGTGTGGCCCCAAAACAAAATAAGTAAATATGTAAATTATTAACAAAAAATCTATAATGACCTACAAGAATAATCAAAATCAAAGAAAGAACCAAAGCTAGCAACAGCGTAAAAGAGAAGAAGCATCATTACAGATCCTATAGACATACAATTAAGCACACAATTAAGATAACATTAAGATAATATTCTGAAGACTTTATGCCAATAACTTCAATAACTCTGATAAAATGAAAACACATTTTTAAAACTTAATAGGAGTTAATAAATAAAAAATATGAATAGCCTTATATGTATTAAAGGAACTAAACTTATAATAAAAATTTACCATAAAGAAAACCCAGGCTTAACTTGGTTCACTAGTAAAATTCATCAACCTTTATTAAAGATTTAAGAACAACATTAAACAACTTTTTCAGAAAATAGACAAAATGAAAAATCTTTCTGCCAATGGATAAGACAATTTAATCTTCACATCAAAATTCTGACAGACATTAGAAAAAATTAAATTATTAATTGCAAAAATGATAGCCTTTTATTTCAATAAATAAATAAATTTTGCTGAAATTACTAAACATGTAGGCAAATGAACATTAATATATCCCCGAAAAACAGTATAAAATTAATTAGAGCCCTCAATGTAAAAGACGAATGCAATAAAATGTAGAGAAGAAAACATGGAACCAAAATGAGATTTGACAATTATTTACTCAACGGGACACAGAATATCAACCCTATGAGAACATTTTGATAAATTTACAATTAAATTTCTGCTCTAAAAACACTGAAAACAAAATTAAAGATAGAGCATAAGAAAATTGTGGGATACTGATACAATGAAAAACAACTAAGAAAATTAAATGAAATACAGATACATATAACATGGGTGAATACTAGAAACATTTAAAAAAGGCATAAAATGTACAGATAAGGTCAAGAACAAGCAAACGAATCTACTGTGATTGAAATCAGACAGTAGTTACATTTGAATGGTGGAGATTGACTGAAAGAGACAATCAGGGACTTTCTGTGGGGTGGGAAAATATTCTAGATATTGTTTGAGCTACTCATTAAGTGTAAACTTTCATCATAAGAAATCAAATTGTACATTTAAGATCTTTACAGTTGACGATCTATGTTTTACATCTACTTTTAATGATAAAGAGAAACTATTGTTTCTGCTAATTATGTAATTATCCATCTTATTTCAGAAGGCAGCAATTACCAAGTAAAATTAAACTCAACTGATCCATGTATCTTGCCTGAAAAGTTCCCAAATTTACCCATTTAAAGGTAACAGATTAAAAAGGCATATTCATAAGCAAAGTAACAGGAAGTCAACAGCATGGTGTTTTACCTACTATCAGCTTCTTTCCTTCACCTCCATAAAAAGTCCATGGAAAGTTCACCTTCCATAGGAAGTCGACCTTAAGTTTCTAGAGATCAAACAATGCTCTTAAGTTATTTCAGCCTTGCAAGTATAAGCTAAGAATCACTCCAGATGAGGCTTATCATCAATACAATTCAAGATTATTTAAGTCAGTGAAACTAACTTTTCTCAACATTAACCCAGGATTCTAATCAAGCTGGCATAGAGATGAACTTACTTTGTCTGCTAGCTACAAAAACATATGCGTGAATTTTTTTTCTCACTCACCCTCATGCAAGCCTTTCCCTCCCTTCTTCCTGTTTCTTTTCTTTTTCACACATGCACAAATAGTCACGTCGTCATATGAGAAGTGAACATTGAATCTTATGGGTAAAAAAAACAGATGTTTTCCAATTTTCCTTCACAAAAACCATATTTTATATCGGGTTCTTCTATGAATTTATAGCCAATGAAGAGATGTTACTACATTAGCTCATGGAGGGGGATGATAAAAACTGGAAAGGAAGAGTCAGACAAGGCAAAGAGAAGCTATCCAGAAGGCTGCAATTGGAGAAGCATGACAAATGGGCAGCACAGTTTTAGAGGGTTCCGGCAGAAAGGCAGATTGCCTGACTGGGAGAGATTCTCCACAGCTGGAGCATCGCAAACACCATCTGGAATTTTTTAAATCTGCTTCCCCCAGGTGATCTGATTCTCAGAGTGCCAGTGGAGATGAGAAAAGAAGTAATTGTATAGCTCAGAACAGCTCCAAATGCTCCCCAAATTAGTTAATGAAATCTTGTTTGAATCAGTTTCAGCTTCTCCTCCAAATTGAGCCCCGTTAGTGTTGTGCTTCCCCACAAAGAAACTGAATGGTGGTTTAACCCCTGAAGGTTTTCTGTACAGTAGAATAAACAGGATTCTTAGTACAGTGGTCAAACATGGCTCTCAGTCTGCTGGATCTGGTCCAAATTTTCCAATACAGGCCAATAAACCTTCATTTTCAGTCTCACTCCTCTTAAGTACTCTTAGTACTACTTTTAGCTTTTGCCAAATGGAAAGCCTACATGCTGAGATTCCCCAGCTCTCCTTCCTAGATAATCCATACTCCAGATAAAAAACAATAGAAGCAATAAAGCAATAAAAAGGCATTAATTTTTTTAATGCAGAGCAACTGCAACCCCTCAAAATGATAGACTTTGGTTCTTTATTTAACAACATATGTATTTGTAAATACAAAGGTGGGGTGCACTGCAGGGATAAAGAGATTTTTCTGGGAATCTTCTCTGCTTAAAAGGGAAAGGGAAGTAAAGTGATAATACAGTGAACAGGGCATTTACCTGGCACGTGGCAGAAATGTGTTTGACCTCTTGTACCCTATATGGTCCTCCAAGTCCACCAGAAGTGATTCCCAAGTTCAGGATCAGAAGCCCTGAGCACCACCAAGTGTGCCCTCATGCAACACCCCTTCTCCAAAATAGAACTTGGAAGAATAAAAAGGACAAGAGAAGAAATGAAAAACAGGAAAGGGATTTTTATCCCTATCATTACAACCGTTCACACCCACATTTTTGTTTGTTTGTGGGTTTATTTTTGTTGATTTATTATATCTTTACAATATTGTAAAAATTTGGGGCTTTAGTTTGACACATCTATTTGTATATATCACACTCAGCACCAAAATTCCAGTGCCATCCCACCACCAAAATGGCCTAAAGATTCCTCTCATCCCCTCCTCTTTCCCTTCAGTAACAAATAGTTTAATTTTCACCAATTCAGGAGTAATTTCTTTTTTTTTTTTGCCAGCTCATTAGTCTAATTTATGTCTATTTCACTAGATGCTGCATTATTATCACAGATGAATAAAACTATGTAGTGACTATATTTTACTTCA
>PVKC010036907.1:0-13116 GCA_004027635.1 Crocidura indochinensis
GGCTGGCTGGCTGGCGGAGGCTTAGTGACGGTCGACGGCTTTTGGGAGCCGACGTGGCTTATGTGCCCAAAGGCAGCCGGGGGCTACGGGGTCACACTAGTAACTAGTTCAATCAAATGAGCTTTTCTTCTCTCCCCTCTCCCTTCTTCCTTCCTTCCTTCTCTCCCTTTCTTCCTTCCCTCCCTCCCTTAACTTCCTTCCTTCTCTTCCTTCCTTCCTCCTTTCCTTCCTGCCTCCTTTTCTTTTCTTCCTTTCCTCCTTCCTTTCCTCCCTCCCTTAATTTCCTTCCTCCTTTCCTTCTTTCCTTCCTCCCTTAACTTCCTTCCTCCTTTCCTTTTCTTCCTTCCCTCCCTTACTTTCCTTCTCTTCCTTCTTTCCCTCCTTCCCTTCCTTTTACCTCCCTTTTCTTCCTTACCTTCCTTCCTCCCTTACTTTCTCTTCCTTCCCTTCCCTTCTTTCCTTACCTCCCTTTCCTTCTATCTTCCTTCCCTTCCTTCCTTCCTTCCTTCCTTCCTTCCTTCCATCTATCCTTTCCTTCTCCTTTTTTTCCTTTTCCTTTCTTTTTTCCTTCTCCTTTCTTTTCTACTTCCTTTTTTCTTCACGTTTTGGGACTGTTTCCTGTATCCTGAACCCTGGAGGTTGAAGTACAGGTCTTTTGAAAATGCGCAGTCCTCTTGACTCTTTCCGAACATTTTCGAGAACCTTATGTCGACGAGTTAGGGTGGGTTTGCTGGCTTTTAGATGAGGTGTCCCTTGATGGCAATCCCAGCGACTGTGAATACTTAGGGGGGATGCTGCTGATGTGGGAAAGTTGTCTTGCTATCATTCCCCAGTGTTGTCGCCTGTTGCACAATTTGGTATGGGCACATCTTGATTTAAATGGAAATAAAACCATTTCTGGGATATGGAAATTCTCGTGATGGTGACAGGTCTTGGAGGGGCCCCCCCTCCATCCCTAATCTGAATGGTTTTAATTGGTTAGATCAAAGACTATACTAGAGACTATTGTACAAGCACTCTGTTGTACCCCCACAACTATTAACAGATTTATGCCTCAGCTATTGCAGGATCTTACCCAGTCCTAAACCCATCTTGATCTCCCTTTTATCATACTTTTTGGGTTTTGTTTTGGTTTTTGGGTCACACCCAGCAGCGCTCAGGGGCTACTCCTGGCTCTCCGCTCAGAAATCACTCCTGGCATGCTCGGGAGACCTTATGGATGCCCGAATCGAACCACCGTCCTGCATGCAAGGCAAATGCTCTACCACCACGCTATCTCTCTGGCCCTGCCTTTATCTTAATGCCATCTCTGCCTCTTTTTAATCCTCAAATTTCATAACTCTGTAGACCAAATCCTATCTACCTCATTTCCCTTTTTCCCAGGTGTTTTGGGATTTCACAATTTACATACCTAATTGTAACTTGTGTGTGTATAATCTAACATTTATAATCCGATTCTGATGATTGAGTATCTTCTCTTTAATGTAAACAATACAAACTTGAGGATGTAGGCCATCTTTCTGCCCTTTCATTCCCTTTTAGTATAATGTTTTTTTTTTTCCCTCCCTCCCTCCTCAGTATACTGTCTTAAAAGTAGTGATTAGTCAGGGCCTACTGATTACATTTGTATCCTTATTGTCAAGTCATTTCAAGGGAGTCCAAGAAATGCAAACAGAATTTGCTCACTATATCCTGGAATATAATTAATGAAGTTTTCTACAGTGAAATTTCACTACCTTCTGGAATGTAGAATTGGTTTATGGAATTCTGTGTTAATATCTTTCCTAGTAATTTTACGAACTCTTAGATCATAAACTGTTAGATTATATTGCTCTTAAAAAATAAGTTGACCCTGGGCCTGAGAGATAGCATGGAGGTAGGACGTTTGCCTTGCATGCAGAAGTACCGTGGTTCGAATCCCGGCATTCCTATATAGTCCCCCAAGCCTGCCAGGAGCGATTTCTGAGCATAGAGCTAGGAGTAACCTCTGAGCACTACCAGGTGTGACCCGCCCCTCAAAAAAACCCCAAACAAACAAAAAGTTGACCCAGTATTTATTTCTTTCCTTTCTCTCTCTTTTGTTATACCTGGCATACACAGGTATTGCTTAGGATTGTTGCCTGTGCTAGTAAGGGCGGGTTGGAATCCTTTGTTGTGCTGGAGATTCAAACTCCAGTGGGTGGTATTGAGAGCAAATGCCTTAGCCTCCATACTATCTCTCTGACCCTAGAGATTTTTCTTTAATAAACCGTTTAGCAAAATTGAGTACAAGTAGAGAGATTTGTTACAGATATTTTCCCTTCTCCGATTCATGTAAGAATGTCTTTCATTTTTCTTAAAACCCATAGATGAATGAGACTACTCAGTGTTTATCGCTCTCCCTCTGACTTATTTCACTCAGCATAATAGATTCCATTTACATCCATGTATAGGAAAATTTTCATGGCTTCATCTCTCCTGATGACTGCATAATATTCCACTGTATTATGTACCAGTTTCTTTAGCTATTCATCTATTGAAGGGCATCTTGGTTGTTTCTAGAGTCTGGCTATTGTAAATAGCGCTTCAATGAATATCAGTGTAAGGAAGGGATTTTTGTATTGTATTTTTGTGTTCCTAGGGTATATCCCTACAAGTGGTATAGCTGAATCATATGTGAACTCAATTTCCAGGTTTTGGAGGAATCTCCATATTGCTTTCCATAAAGGTTGAACTAGATGGCATTCCCACCAGCAGTGAATATGAGTTCCTTTCTTTCCACATCCCCCCAGTACTGCTTGTTTTCATTCTTTGTGATGTGTGCCAATCTCTGGTGTGAAGTGGTACCTCATAGTTGTTTTGATTTGCATCTCCCTGATGATTAGTGATGTGGAGCATATTTTCATGTGCCTTTTGGCCATTTGTATTTGTTTTTTTGACAAAGTGTCTTCTCCCCATTTTTTGATGGGTTAGATGTTTTTTTCTTGTAAAGTTCTGTCAGTGCCTTTTATGTTTTGGGTATTAGCCCCTTACCTGTTGGGTATTGGGTGAATAGTTTCTCCCACTCGGTGGGTGGCTCTTGTATCCTTGGCACTATTTCCTTTTTGGTGCAGAAGCTTCTCAGCTTAATATATTCTCGTCTGTTTATCTGTGCTTTCACTTGTTTGGAGATGACTGTTTCCTCCTTAAAGATGCCTTTAGTCTCAATGTCATGGAGTGTTTTATTTACATGTTGTTCTGAATACCTTACGGTTTCAGGTTTGATATCAAGGTCTTTAATCCATTTGGATATTACCTTCATACATGGTTTTAGCTGTGAGTCTGAGTTCGCATTTTTTCAAGATGCTAACCAGTTGCTCTAACACCACTTGTTAAAGAGGCTTTCCTTGCTCCATTTAGGATTTCTTGCTCCTTTATCAAGAATTAGGTGATTGTATGTCTGGGAAATATTCTCTGAGTCTTCAAGCCTATTCAACTGATCTGAGGGGAAAGTGCCAGGAGTGATTTCTGAGTGAAGAGCCAGGAGTTACCTCTGGGTGTGACCCAAAAACCAAAACCAAAAACAACAACAACAACAACAACAAAACCAAATACCTGAAACACAGATAAGAGGTCTGATAATACTTTGATAAGTTTTTAACACTGGAAAGCATGACATGCTTCATGCTGATCTGGATTCTGTTTTGAATCATATGTAACAAAAAATATAACAATATTTGTTGAACTTATTTAGGCACAACAAGGTAACAAAATATTAACACAGCCACTGGTAAAAACAAGATTACAAATGTTTCACAAGGGATCTGGAGAAATAGTACATTGGATAGGGCACGGTGCCTTGACCACAGCAGGCCTGGGTTCAGTCAGAACACCCGTATGGTTCCTTAATCCCAGCTAGGTGTGATCCCTGTGTGCAGTCCCCAAGATAGGTTTTTTGTTTGTTTGGTCGTTTTTGTTCGTTTTGGGGGCCACACCTGGCACGCCTCAGAGGGGGTTACTTCTAGGCTGTACGCTCAGAAATTGCTCCTGGCAGCTGGGGGACCTATGGGCTGCCAGGGATTGAATCTGGGTTGGTCCCTTGCAAAGGCAAATGCCCTATTGCTTGTGCTATCACTCCAGCTCTGAAGCAAGATAGTTTTTATTGAAATATACTTAAATGTGAGGGGGAAAGAAAGGAAGTACATGTTCTGGAGAGAATATGGGCTTCTCTCGAGTGCAACAAGCAAAGAGACAGAGGTAAGCAGGCAGGATACATGTTAAAGCAGGCTTGAAGAAAGAGGAAGCCTTAGACTTACTTTGTGGTTGGACAATATTTATATTCAATTAATTTTTTTCTTTAACAGTATTTTTTTCTAAAATATAATATTTTTCTTTGTGAAGTATTCTTTTGGTGGGGGGAGTTGTTACTCCTGGCTCTAGGCTCAGAAATAGCCACTGGCAGGCTCGGGGGACCATTTGGAATGCCAGGATCCGAACCACCAACCTTCTGCATGCAAGGCAAATGCATTACCTCTATGCTATCGCTCCGGCCCCAACTATTTATTTTTCTAAAGGTCTTTGACAAATAATTTCGTAGAATACTTTTAAACAACAAAATTTATAGTTTATCAAATTTTGCTTTTAACGGCTTTTTTTTTTTTTTTTTTGGAGCATCTGGTCCTTTTGTAGCTGGCCGAAGAACTGTATTATAGTACAAATTCATCAGAGTAATGTTCTCTTTTAAACATATTTGCAGTGGAACTATGCGAGATTTAACAGCACGAGTGACTAGTGGTCTTCTGCATTTCCCAGAAGTTACTATTCGGGCCCTTGGTGAAGATGAAGTAGCATTAGAATCCGTGCTTCGTGGAAAATTTGCTACAGGTAAAGTGATATTTTGATTTGATTGAGTTGTAAGTTAAGAATAAGGATGTTGGAGTGATCTTGTTGAAACAGTTATAAATTTAATAACAGCGGCATACTGTGAAGTACATTTTGTAATATCAGGGGTCATAGTTCATTTTAGTTTTCAGAGATTTTTTTGTTGTTTTGGGGCCAATCCTGGCTATATTTAGACTTTGCTTTGAACTTGAGATGGGGAGAGTTTCTTGGGAAATTGATTGTTCGGGTAGTGTACTTGGATTGGCTGCTTATAAGGCAAGTGTCCCAAGTTGCTGTCCTATTTCTATACTTTATATAGCTACTTTTTTTTAAATTAATAATGCCGTATCTTAAGTAAAATTTAAGTATTAAATTTTAATAAGTAAATAATAAATCAATATTAAGTGTTTGCATTTGAAAAGTAGAATTATTACACAGCTGGTTTTTTTCATAATGAATAAATTTTATTGGTGATAATTTCATAAATAGAAAAATTTGAGGGGCCTTAATAGTACAGAGGGTATGTGCTGAACCAAGTTTGATACTTGGCATCTCATCTGTTTTTCCAAGCATTTCCAGGAGTAATTCCTTGGCACAGATGCTTGAGTAACACCTGAGCATAGCTGGATGTGGACCCCTCTCCCCAAATGAAAAATCTAGGATCTTGGATGATTTTATAAAATATTCAGAAAGTTTTATTCCATTAATATGAACACCACTGTAAAATATGCCTCATTATATAATATAGCAAAATACCATAGAATTGTTAAATTATATATTACAGAGGATAATATTGTGAGTAGGGTGCTTGCCTTATACACGCCAATTTGGGTTCAATTGCAGATTGTGCTCTAAGCACCACAAGGAGTAATTCTAAATGCCAGGAGTACCCCTGAATATTGCTGGGTGTGGCTCAATCCTTCTTCCCAATTATGCATTTCAGTCTAATAGAACTGTTCTGAAAATGAATTTAACAGCTATTCTTTCTAGCAGTAAGACAGCAAAGCATGTATGTCAGTTATTTAGATAATGTTCATTACTATCCTCTTGAATGTTAGACATTTGAATTGAACTTACTAGGCACTGTGGCAACTTGTCATTTTTTATAAGACTATTCTAAATAGCTGAGAGTTCTATAGATAGTAGGTTGCATAAACAGGCCTTGTGAAACTGTATTCTGTAGCTCAATATACCATGCTATTTCTTTTCTTTCCTTTTTTGATTTTTGGGTCTCACCCGGCAGCACTCAGGGGTTACTCCTGGCTCTATGCTCAGAAATCGCTCTTGGCAGACCAGATGGGATTCCGGGATTCGAACCACCGTCCTTCTGCGTGCAAGGCAAATGCCTTACCTCCATGCTATCTCTCTGGCCCCCATACCATGCTATTTCTTTTTTTTGTTTGTTTTTGTTTTTTGGGCCACACCCAGTGATGCTCAGGGGTTCCTCCTGGCTATGTGGCTCAGAAGTCGCTCCTTGCTTGGGGGACCATATGGGAAACCGGGGGATCTAACCGCCGTCTGTCCTAGGCTAGCGCAGGAAAGGCAGGCACCTTGCCTCCAGCGCCACCGCCCGGCCCCCACGCTATTTCTTTAAACAATACAATTTTCCTTTGCTGTTAACTTAGATATATGATAGACAACAAAAAAAATTGTTTTTAAATTTTATTTAACAAAATTTAGTTAAACAAATGAGAGAAGTTCAAGAGAAAATATAAGGGACTCTAATAATTTACAACTAGGCGAGGTACTTACCTTTCATGTGGCTTACCCTGGTTCAATTCCTAGCACTGTATATTACCCCTGGAGCATTGTCAGGAGTGTTTGGTGTGGCACGATCCTTCCGACCCCAAAAAGAAAGGTAGAGGAGAGAGGGGTTGAGAGACAGATATAGAAAGAGAAAGGAAACATTTCTCCAGATGAGAAAAGGACATTTCAGATTTTAACTATCAAGGTATAGTGACTTTTTTACTATTCATCTAGCTGTTTCACTGTTCATCTAGCTGCTTAAAATGGAAGTCCAGATTTGTTACTGATTGTTTTGTTTTATTTACCTCCCTCTATTTTGTTCTCTAAAAAGCATATTCTTTGAATTCTGACTCTTAAATGACTAAGTACTTTATTTATGACTACCAACCATTTCTAGTGTATCATCTTCTGCTTAGAGGCTGTTCTCCTTATTGTCTGTTCCTGCTCTGCAGTTAGAGCAACTTTAAAAATTGTAGCATAGATGGTAACTTTCCTGATTAAGACACCCTCTCCCAGCTGCTTTACATTGCATGTACAGTAAAACACAAACATCACTAGTAAGGAGATGAAGGGAACTCAGTTAAACGGATAGAATAATAGCTGTAGTGCCTGCAGCTATTAACTCAAGGTACAAAATAAAATGAGTCTTATGGCCAGAGTGACAGTATAGCAGGTAGGGAACTTGCTTTCTTTACTTTGCTTTTCATATCTCTAGCACCCTCTATGGGCCCATGAATACCATCAGGAGTGATCCCTGAGTGCAGACTTGGAAGGAGTAATTCCTGATTTTGTACCCAAAAATCAAAAAAAGAAAAGAGAAAGTATGTGTGCACACACAAATATTATATGTCTTGGAGTTGGAAAAACTTGGGGATCATTACTGGTTTTTATTTGTAGCTATCTGGCTTTTGGATAAATTATTCAATTATATAAATTTACTGGAGTATTTGAAGGAAGTGGTGCTCAGGAAAACAATGTTCATCCCACATGCAAAGCCAAACACCTTAATTCCCTTTATGTTCTAGTTCAAAGATATGACTGTATTTAAGCACTTAGCATGGTGTGCTTACTGAATTGTTCCTTTATTATTATTTTGGTTTTGGGACCACACTCAGCTGTGCTCAAGTCTTACTCCTATGTCTGTGCTAAGGGATCTTTCCTGGAAGGCTTGGAGGACAATATGGGGTGCCAGGGATTGAAACTGGCTTGGCCATGTGCAAGGCAAGCACCATATCTACTTTCCTATTCTTGGCTATAGAAGCCACACCCTACCCCAGCTGCTCTAAAGTCTCGAAGGGCCATGGGCAGATTATATAGGGCCAAGTATTACTTCCTGCAGACAAAGCATGCAGTCATTGGAGTTTAACTCTCCAAAGCATTTTATTATTATAAGTCATTACTCAACTTGATTTTACTAATTTGAAGACTGTTCTATACGTGCTTGTTTCAATTTGGAATATTTTGTTATATAATGAACTATATGTAAAAATAGCTAGTTTGATTGTATATTAAAACAAGCAACATTTTTTTTCTTCTAGGAAAAAATGGACTTGCTTGCTTGGCTTGTGGTCCACAACTTGAAGTAATAAACACATTAACAGGACAGAGATTATCTGCATATAGATTCAATGGAGTGAATGAGCAACCTCCTATAATTCTAGCTGTGAAAGAATTCTTTTGGCAGAAGAGAACTGGCTTGCTAATTGGATTGGAAGACATAGAAGGGAGTATCCTCTGTCTTTATGACCTTGGTATATCAAGAGTGGTTAAAGCTGTTGTTCTTCCTGGAAGGGTAGGTACTGTTTATTATTTATTTATTTGTTTGCTTGTATTTAACTTTAAATTTCCTTACATGTGCATTCATAATTAGCTTATATTTTGAAACTTTAAATTTAATAAAACTTTCTAAGTCAAAAATAACCCTCTCAAAGTAGCAAAAGAACAAAGATTATTATTTAATTTTTACAAAGTAAAGATATGACATGTAGTGTTAATAATATTTCTTTTGTTTTGAGGCCATTTGTGGATCTCCTGCATGCAATTCATGTGTACTAGTCCTTTTTTTTTTGTTTTGTTTTTTTTGTTTTTGGGTCACACCTGGCAGCGTTCAGGGGTTATTCCTGGCAGGCTCAGGGGATCATATGGGGTGCCGGGATTCGAACCACCATCCTTCTGCATGCAAGCAAATGCCTTACCTCCATGCTAACTCTCCGACCCCTTGTATTAGTCCTTTGAGAGTTATCTCCTTGTCCATCTCTAATACTTTTTTTGAGGGGGAGGGCATTGTTTTGGGGCCAACAGTTCTCAGTATTTCTCCTAGTCCTGCACTCAGGAATCACTTCTGGTGGGGGCCATATGGGATGCTTGAGTACCAACCCTGGTCAGCTAAATCCATGTTAGCCCCTAAAGACAAGCCCCTGCCCACAGTACTATTTCTTTGGTCCCTCCAGTATTTTTTGTTTGTGTTTGGGGGGGGCCTCACCAAATGGTGTTCAGACTTTACTCCTGGCTTTATGCTCAGAGTTCATTCTTGCTGGGCCCCAGGGGATCATATGTTAGTTTAACCCAGGTGCAAAGTGAGTTCCCTGCCTGCTGTACTATTGTTCCAGCTAGCTATTATTCTTTTATACAGAATGTATCATTTGAGGGCCTGAGCAGGAGGGTGTTAGCCTTACACGCAGCTGACCCAGGATGGACACAGGTTTGATCCTAGGCATCCCATACAGTCCCCTGAACCAAGAGCCCTTTCTGAGTGCAGAGCCAGGAATAACTCCTGAGTGCTGCTGTGTGTGGCCCCAAAATGGACAAAAACAAAAAGTATCTTATCATGGTATCAAATTTATAAATTTAAAGGATACTGTATGACAAAATAATGTTTTTATAGTTGAGAAAACCTGGCCCCAGTGGGTAATTTGAGTGGGGGGCTTTGTGTTTAGGAATTTTCTTTCAGGGTGAAGTCTTATTTTAAAAGTGGGAAGAAATTAGTGTAAAAGCTCCTTGGATTGGATTAGCTCAGGTGACAAGAATTGTACAGATTCATACTTTGTAAATTTATTCTGGAGGAAATATGAATAATAACTTGTTTGGTCATTTACATGAATCATAGAGCAGAAACAGCAAGATTAAGTGCTTGATTGTTAGTTGAGTGAATGGGTGCTATTACATGGAAAGAGAGAATATAGGGGTAGAAGATTGGAAGAATAGGGATAGATTGCATTTGAATAAAGTTAATCATTTTAGCTTTTGATTAGCTCAGTGTATCCCTTCTTAGTTTTGCCGTTAGCTACCTTATTCTAAAATTAGTAAGGTAGACGTTACCAATTATTTCATATAGTATTTATATAAAGAATGCAAAAGAGATTTCTTATCCTTTACTATAAAATAAAGGAAATATTTTTTAGTATTTATAAATATTATTCATCATAATTTTAAAGTGAAGGGACCTATGAAATTATAGCTTTCAGAATTAGAAATGCTGTAAGAGGGGCCGGAGAGATAGCATGGAGGTAAGGCATTTGCCTTTCATGCAGAAGGTCATTGGTTCGAATCCTGCCATCCCATATGGTCCCCTGAGTCTGCCAGGAGCGATTTCTGAGCATGGAGCCAGGAGGAACCCCTGAGCACTGCTGGGTGTGACCCAAAAACCAAAAAAAAAAAAAAATGCTGTAAGAAACCATCTTTTATATTAAAACACCCAGCCCTTTTGTCTATAAAATAAGATTATATCCTGAAACAAATTTGAGGCTAATATCAATAGCTAAACTATAAATGAGAGCTTTCATTTTTTAATTTTTGGTTTTTGGTTTTTGGTCCACCCGGTGACGCAGAGGGGTTCCTCCTGGCTATGCACTCAGAAATTGCTCCTGGCTTGGAGGACCATATGGGACGCAGGGAGATTGAATTGTGATCTGTCCCAGATCAGCTGAGGGCAAGGCAGACGCCTTACTGTTGTACCATTGCTCCGACCCCATTCTGACATCATTTTCATTAAGAAATCCACAGGTGTTTTTTCCTAATTAATTTTTATGACTTAATATGAAATTGAAGAGCTACATATAAAATGAAATGTGTGGATTAATTTTTAAACTTGACTCGTAACTGAACAGAGACTATAATTCTATGAAGTAGCTACAGTGCAGTTTTTTTCCTGCCCTTTTTCCTTTTGTTAATGTTCCCATGAGGTGAAGTGGAGGAGGAGGACTGGGGGAGTTCTATCAGTGCTTGTGGTACTTGCACACTGCAACTTCATTGTGGGCTGAACCTCTAGCCATGTGATCATCTATTTTAGTTGCTGCACTTGCTAGGGTTTGTACTCTTCACTTGTGGAGCTCCTACCCACCTATCTACCCACACCCAGATAGTGCTTGCTACAGTGTGTGTGTGGGGGGGCTAGATCATGAACAACAGAGCTGTTGGAATGGCACTTAGTGCCCTGGGCAGCACTGGGAGTCAAACTCAAGGTCTCATGTTGTAAGGCCTTCACCATTGCTAAAGCCATATCCTGGCCTCTACATTAACTGCGTGATTTTGGCTTTTGTTTGTTTTTTGTTTTTGGGTTACACCTGGCAGTGCTCAGGGATCACTCCTGGCTCCACACTCAGAAATCACTCCTGGCAGGCACGGGGGACCATATGGGATGCCGGGATTCAAATCAATGTCCTCCTACATGCAAGGCAAACACCTTACCTCCATGCTATCTCTCTGACCCCTGTTTTTGACTTTTGGGCCACAGTTGCACTTAGGAGTGACCTGATGGTCCTTAGGGGATCATATGCGGTGCCATAAGGATTTTAATCATTTGTACTGTATTTCTCTGCTCCTCTCCCCTTTATTTGGTGGAAATTTCGGCTACATTTGGCAGTTCTCAGGGCTTAAGGTTTAGTCCTTACTCTACTGAGGGATTATTCTTGGTGGTGCTTGGGAACTATATGAGTTGCCTGAGGTCAAACCAACACCTCATGTTGCACATTGGCACATTGGCCACATGCAAGCTGAGTGCCTTGTCTTGTACTTTCTTTCTCTTTGCCTGTATCAGATTTTTTTTTTTTTGGTTTTTGGGTCAATCCTGGCAGTCTCGGGACCATATGGGATGCCGGGATTCGCACCACCGTCCTTCTGCCTGTAAGGTAAACGCCTCACCTCCATACTATCTCTCTGGCACCCAAAAGAGAATAAACAGTAATTATTTTTGAAATGATTCATTTTTACTGTTCTTTGGAGATGGGGCTATATAATTTGAATAATGGTTAAAAAGCCAGAAAAAGTGAGAAAAATATAGATTTGAGTCTTATATTTTATACCTGTGTGTTTTGAGTAATTTATTGAATAAACTTTAGGGTGTTTTATCAAAGATGATGTAAGAGACCCACCCAGGTTCAATCCTCTGTACCAAATGGTCTTGGAGCTCTTCCAGAAGTGAACCCTTAAGCACAAAGATGGTAGAATGGCTCCTGGGAACTGCAGGGTGTGGACCCCACCCAAAATAAGGTTCAATATATATATGAAAACTTTTTTGTTTTTAAAAGGACTAATAGCACAAGACCGCCTATTGTAATCATTCAGTAATTATTACCACAGTTAATTTTTTTATATATTGGAATAATGGTATTATCTTATTAAATCTTAATAGTTCATTGTTAATCAGATCAGTTGCAGATTTATGATTCTGTTTTAGAAATGTTGAAATTGGGCCGGTGAAGTGGCGCTAGAGATAAGCTAGCGCTAGCCAAGGAAGGACTGTGGTTTGATCCCCCGGTTTCCCATATGGTCCCCCAAGGCAGGGGCAATTTCTGAGCCCTTAGCCAGGAGTAACCCCATAGCATCAAATGGGTGTGGCTAAAAATAAAAAAGAAATGTTGAAATCATAGCTTTTAACTACAAAATAGGTTGTTTTTAGTTGAAGCTTATCAATTTTTAAAAGAAAAGCAAATATTTTTTTTGTTGCTTTATAGGTAACAGCTATCGAGCCTATAATTAACCATGGAGGAGCTAGTGCAACCACTCAGCATTTACACCCAAGTTTACGATGGCTATTTGGTGTGGCTGCTGTGGTCACTGATGTTGGACACATCCTTCTTATAGACCTCTGTTTGGATGACTTGCCATGCAGTCAGACTGAAATAGATGCATCAGGTAAGCTTGTAGCCCCAAAAGTAAGCTTTTGAATATTTGACATAATGGATTAATTTTTTTTTTAATGGAGTGTTACTTAGAAAGCTAAAAAGTCTTTATTCAGAGTTTCTGTTACTTTAATTTGAATAATATGTCCCGCCCCCCCTTTTTCTGGTGTGTGTGGGAGGGAGCAGACCTTCTAAACAAGCAGTGCATGGATGGTTCATAAATCCCATCTGGGGCCCTTGTATGTAAATATTGGTTGATCCATTCAGCAAAATGGCCTTAGGATGCAAGCGATGGCTCTGTTTGGACTTTGAGTGCAGGGGCTTACCTGAGCAATTATACAGTGCTCAGAGACCTCCAGGGCTGACTTTCAGGGGCCATGCAGTGCTAGGGATTAAGAGTTACCAGCGGGGC